>LGRX02012948.1:0-49009 GCA_001247695.2 Cymbomonas tetramitiformis | reverse complement strand
GGCGGCAGGAGTGCGCCCGAGGCCTGGAGGGCGGCAGGAGTGCACCCGAGGCCTGGAGGGTGGCAGGAGTGCGCCCGAGGCCTGGAGGGCGGCAGGAGTGCACCCGAGGCCTGGAGGGTGGCAGGAGTGCGCCCGAGGCCTGGAGGGTGGCAGGAGTGCACCCGAGGCCTGGAGGGCGGCAGGAGTGCACCCGAGGCCTGGAGGGCGGCAGGAGTGCGCCCGAGGCCTGGAGGGCGGCAGGAGTGCGCCCGAGGCCTGGAGGGCGGCAGGAGTGAAGTGCGAGCCTGGAGGGCGGCAGGAGTGCGCCCGAGGCCTGGAGGGCGGCAGGAGTGCACCCGAGGCCTGGAGGGTGGCAGGAGTGCACCCGAGGCCTGGAGGGCGGCAGGAGTGAAGTGCGAGCCTGGAGGGCGGCAGGAGTGCACCCGAGGCCTGGAGGGCGGCAGGAGTGCACCCGAGGCCTGGAGGGCGGCAGGAGTGCACCCGAGGCCTGGAGGGCGGCAGGAGTGCGCCCGAGGCCTGGAGGGCGGCAGGAGTGCGCCCAAGGCCTGGAGGGCGGCAGGAGTGCGCCCAAGGCCTGGAGGGCGGCAGGAGTGCACCCGAGGCCTGGAGGGCGGCAGGAGTGCACCCAAGGCCTGGAGGGCGGCAGGAGTGCACCCGAGGCCCTGGAGGGCGGCAGGAGTGCACCCGAGGCCTGGAGGGCGGCAGGAGTGCACCCGAGGCCTGGAGGGCGGCAGGAGTGCGCCCGAGGCCTGGAGGGCGGCAGGAGTGCGCCCAAGGCCTGGAGGGCGGCAGGAGTGCACCCGAGGCCTGGAGGGCGGCAGGAGTGCACCCAAGGCCTGGAGGGCGGCAGGAGTGCACCCGAGGCCTGGAGGGCGGCAGGAGTGCGCCCGAGGCCTGGAGGGCGGCAGGAGTGCACCCGAGGCCTGGAGGGTGGCAGGAGTGCGCCCGAGGCCTGGAGGGCGGCAGGAGTGCACCCGAGGCCTGGAGGGTGGCAGGAGTGCGCCCGAGGCCTGGAGGGTGGCAGGAGTGCACCCGAGGCCTGGAGGGCGGCAGGAGTGCACCCGAGGCCTGGAGGGCGGCAGGAGTGCGCCCGAGGCCTGGAGGGCGGCAGGAGTGCGCCCAAGGCCTGGAGGGCGGCAGGAGTGCGCCCAAGGCCTGGAGGGCGGCAGGAGTGCACCCGAGGCCTGGAGGGCGGCAGGAGTGCACCCAAGGCCTGGAGGGCGGCAGGAGTGCACCCGAGGCCTGGAGGGCGGCAGGAGTGCGCCCGAGGCCTGGAGGGCGGCAGGAGTGCACCCGAGGCCTGGAGGGTGGCAGGAGTGCGCCCGAGGCCTGGAGGGCGGCAGGAGTGCGCCCGAGGCCTGGAGGGCGGCAGGAGTGCGCCCGAGGCCTGGAGGGCGGCAGGAGTGCGCCCGAGGCCTGGAGGGCGGCAGGAGTGCACCCGAGGCCTGGAGGGCGGCAGGAGTGCGCCCGAGGCCTGGAGGGCGGCAGGAGTGCACCCGAGGCCTGGAGGGCGGCAGGAGTGAAGTGCGAGCTTGGAGCCCGATTGGCGGTACACCGGTGCCGCGCCGGTGCCGCGCCGGTGCCGCGCGGCCCTCTGCTGCACTCCGAGCGAGCAGTATCAGTAGCAGCAACCAAACACACGCGTCGAGGCCTGAGTTCTGCTCCTTGCTTACTCGCACCGCGCGTCTGCTGGTTGCCCTCCGCGGCACCGCGCGTCTGCTGGTTACCCGCTGCGGCACCGCGCGTCTGCTGGTTGCCCGCCGCAGCACCTTGAGGTCCACGTGGGAGGCGAAGCGGCAAAGGTTTCTCTCAGGCTCGGAGCGCGCGCCGAGAAGTGCTCGAGAAGTCGAGCCCGCTCAACTTAGAAGGCAGGAGTGCACATAAGAGGGCGCTGCCCAGGGAGAGGCGGGCGGCGACGTGGAGAGGCGGGCGGCGACGTGAGAACAAATAGGTTTCATAAACCCTTGCAAACAGGCCTGTTGAACATTACCGTGATTTTGACGTCTTGCTTTCGCCCCTGTCACAGGTATCCTCACCCATCGCCTCGCCCATCGGCGTCAGAGCACGAGTTTCTCAACGGCTGGCACTTGAACCGGGCACTTGCGACACTAAAGGGGAAGCTTCCGCTCGTCGAAGAGCTCTAGCGTCGCGCTCAAGCGGAGCCGCGCTGAGCCCCTATAGGCTAGAGCGGAGCCGCGCTGAGCCCCTATAGGCTGAAAGGTTTCATCGGGACGAAGGGACTGCCCCGGTCCTGGAAGCTGCCTGGCGCGGAGCGGCGCGCGCGGCGGTGCTCAGTCACCTGCAGGGCAGCGAGAAAATTGCTCGCCGTGACGTCGCCTCCACTGTAGTCCGCCCACGTCTTGTGATACACGTCCGGCCCTCCGATGCTGTTGAACACCTGGCGCCGCGAGACCAGAACAAACAACGCGATCTCCCGCGCCTCTCGCAAGGTGGCAAAAAGCGATGAAAGGACTGGCCATTCGCTGCAGGCCTGCGTGGCACTCTACTCGGAAGCCGCAAATCGGGACAAGCGCGTGTGCACATGACAACTACGGCAGGACGACAACGAAAGGTAGCGAGCGTGTCAACAAGTGATGTAACATCTTTGAACTTCCAATATTTCACTGTAACAAGATCTCTTGCGGGAAAAGGAGGGTTATGCACTGCTATTGAGCAAACGTCGATCAGGCGAAAGGTTACAATGGGAGCTGAGGTGCGTCCAAGTGAAGGAACCAGTGTTCGAAGGCTAAAAGCAGTGCAACGCCCACCTTTCCGGGATAAGGGTTAAGATTATTATTCGCAAGGTCGTTGTAGTGCATCATGATGATGTTCGAGTCGGGCACATTGCCCATGTGCAAAACTTGATACATCCGATAAACTTGCGCCTGGTTTTGAACGGAAAATTCGCAGTCCCATATTCTTTATCAAGATGGGCTGGCAGGCGAACGGCATCTTAGCATCAGCACACAGGAAGCGGCAAAACAATACAATCACCTAGAGGATATCGGACCCTCCTAGCGGAATATTACGACTTACTTGATGCCGATAGTTCGACCAGCCCCGTGATCCAGCGACCAGGAGGGCCCATATCCGTCCAGGAGGAGTGGCCTCAGCTGACTGATGGGGTCGGGCGACAGGGGGGACTCGTCCACACGAGCTTGGCTGAAGGCTGACGGTAAGTAAAATGATCAGCATCCCCCACCCTGTGCATGCAGGCAATCTGTGTTTTAGTTCAGGTTTCATGCGTGTTCCTGTGCACGACGTACTGTGTTCGGATACCGCGAAATATGGCGCTTCGCCGTCAATATCGCAGTGACGATGACTTACCCGCGCAGTTACCCAACCTACATCCTCGCAAGAATGTTCGTTGAGGACGTAATAAGAGCGTCATTTTGGAGGTGACTTCCGGAATCCGCACTTGGAGTCCACGAAATATAGGAGCTGTGGAATTCACGACTAGTTCACTCCCGACTCCGGAGAACACGGGTGCCAGTTTCAACTCCAGGGAAGCGGAGGGGAGATACAGACAGAAAGTTTAAAACTTGAAATCTCGTTCTGATTTTACATTTTCGATTTTACATTTTTTTTAGTAGACTTAAGGCGCTGTCGTGCGAGCTCTAGCTTTGTAGCTACACGTTCAGTGACACCGGTGACGCTATAAAACTCTTGTCCCCAGAGTTTCTCCGAGCGCGGCCGCTGCGCGGCCTGCGACACGCGAGGGCACGGGGTTACAGTTGATCGGAGAGGCTAGGCTCGGAGATCTGGACCCCAGAATGCTACAAACCCTAAATGCATATCTTCGTCCATAAGCTTTGGGGACAAGAGTACTACCGATACCGGTACAACTCGTGACACACACCCCGGCAACCCGCCCCCCGGATGGCTACTATCCCATGGTCCTCGTTGTGGGAGGACCATAATAATCGATTTTGGTCCTCCCACAAGGACCAACTTTCCATGAATTTTCTTGACACCCTAACCTTCGCTTGGACTCGTACCCACCGGATCATTTTGCCATAGGGGTCTATACGTTGGCATGTTGTGCCTCATGAGGCGTCAAACTTTATATGTTGCTGGAATAGTCACCATGACTGCTCGTGTGACTCTTCCCGTAGTAGTGCTTGTGACTGGCACCCGAACCAGAACCCTAATTGCTTATGTGAGATATATAGCTACAACTACATATTGAGTTACGGTCAGGATGCTTTCACTTTCGGTGTTTGCATAAGTGTAAATAAACATAAGATAGTCTCGGCTTTCGATGCCGGAAACCCTAAACCTGTGACACCCGTACTGTACCGCCGTAAGGGCTCCTAATCGGTTTCAAACTTGCATATCGATCGATTTCGATATTCAGCATTTTCAATCGATAATCGATGATATCGATTCATATCGATTATTGAATTTCATATACAATTCTCCGTATACAATACATAAGACCGCCAATAATAAACTGAATCGATACCGATTTATCGATGAAATGTGCACAAAAATGATATCGATCGATACCGATTTCCCGTTTTTTCCCGATATATCGATATATCGGAATATCGGTTAAACCGATTAGGAGCCTTGACTAGTACAGATAACAGGAAGTGACCCACGGTGTGTCACATCCAGCACACCACCCTGGACTATTACGGAGGAAAAGTTACAGGGAAGAAGGCTCACCGTGAGAGGCCGGCCCGGGGCCGTTTGAAGTCAGCCCGGGCCGGTTGCGGGCCGCTCGATTGTTGGATGCGGGCCGTCTCTCAAGGGTCCCGATTATGATAATTTTCGTGAAAATTGTGCGGTTTTTATGATCTTGCCATACTTAAGATTAAAATTTGAAGATTAGCCGGGCTAACCGAAAGTGGGCCAGTAAATTGTCCAAATGCGGGCCGCTTCGAAAAAAGAAAGCCTTCTTCTCTGAAAAGTTAGGGTGGAGCAGGGTTGTTGCAGTTTGAAAAATACACCATCTCAAGCGGTGGAAACAATTTCTAGAGGGGGGTTGTGCTCTTGGCCAAGGCGGTTGATGTGAGATGAGACTTTCAGCCCCCCCCATAAGGTGGGGGGCAGTCACACTCTCTCTGATCACCCCTTGACCCGAGGTGCCACGTCAGCTTGCTTCTCTCTTCACCGTTCCGCGATAATAAAACCCCAAAGTTATTTTATTATCTCATCTTAGTCTGCAGTGAATTGTGGTGTCACTCCCTGTGAGTGCTTCCGTCAGTCTAATATATAATATATTGCTGGACTTCGGGTTTAGGCTTAGTTATTATGGGCTCTGACTAGCCCCTAGTCTGACCCTGCTTCCGTATCGTGTCCGTGACATCCTAGCACTGTACTGTACAATAGTACAGTACAAGAGTACAGTCATTGTTTCACTGTCTGGGCTTCCGAGAGCATAAAGCCTCGGCCAGACACTAGTTATGTGATTATCAGTTTGATCTTCAGCGAGCTTAGCCGGACAGTGGATCTGTCTTCCTCGCAGGTTATGGCCCGCACCGGCTTTCCGGTGATTCTGATGATGGCGCAGCGCCTTGCTGTTGCCATGTTCGGCTAAGCAGGACGTAGGAGGGGTTGAGCGCCCACTTGGGCGGTGGTGTATTGTTCTCGCGGTATGGCCTTTTAGCATGGCAGTGATGGCGGCACGCGTTGTGCTCGCCTTCGCTGCGCAGGAGATTGGCAGTTTGTGACGGATTGTTTTTTTTACAGCAGCATCGTCGCAGCGAGGGTTGATCTGCATCGTGCGCCACTGGTCGCTCCACACGTTGTACATTTTGGCCGCTCTCATTCTTCCGCTCACGACCTGTAATTTTCAATCTGTTCTGCTGAGACTTCTACGGAATATCTGGCCGCTGTGACAATTCTTACACCACCACCCTGCTTAGCTCAACCTTTCCACTGTCTCTCCATCATGGTTGCTACAGCAAATAGAATGACGCGGTCTCGCGTCCGTAGATTAGAGACGATTTTTGATGATGTGGGTGCGCAGCACGCTGCGACACCACACACACCGCAGCTGCCAGCTCCGACCACCGCAGCTGCGAGGGAAAATCTTGAGAAGTGTCAGCAGCTGGCACGAGACAAATTCGACAGGAAAGTGGCAAAGATCGTTGCCACGAAAATTCTCGGAGGCAAATCGGACCGCTTCGCTGGAACAGAGGTCGACGCAGTCGACATTTTTTTACAAATCATGCATGAGCTTCGCGCACAGTTTCTTCTCCAGTCACAGGCATTTGCTCCCCTGTTTGACTTGGCCAACATGACTGTTGAGGCTAGGCATGAGGCCAATGAATTGCTGCTTTCGGCTCTGACGTTTCTGGCTCGCCCTGGCTCGCCCGCTCGTGACTGGCTTGAGGCCTCTGGGTCTGACGTTCCTGGAGATGGCAAGCGTGCCGCCCTTGAGGTGGTACGCATGCTCCAGGAACGCTCAGAGCCCTTTGACTCTTTTGAGTCGCTGCTGGCGGTTCGCATCCCCAGCAGCGGAGATCCTGACCGTGGCATCCGTGAGTTCAATGGCCTGTTGCGGGACGTTCGGCGTTCCCACAACTTGCCAGAGGACGCGGTGCAACGGCAGGTTCTGAAGGCTCTCGGCAATTCGACGTTGTACCGTGATTTGGCTAACTCCTTGACTCGGGCTGACCAGCGGCAGGGCGTGTCTCTTTTGACTATTCAGGAATAATAATTTACGCTAGCAAAGGGGACAAAGTCCTGAGAGTGCGGTATCCCTGCAAAGCAGGCTAGTGAAAACACCAGGGGCTACTCCCTCTGCTATAGCGCGCCCACAAAGGGGCTCAACCCACTTTTCAGCAGGGTGACATCTAGAGAAAAAGCTAAGTGCTAGGCAAAAAACTCTAGAAGATGGAGAAGCAGCCATGGCCGGGTGAGTGGAGGGGTGGCTGAATCTGGGCGGTGGGGAGAGAAGTCGGAGAATTAAGGGGGTTTTTGGAGACGTTGAGGAAGGGGGTCGGGTGGGCGGGGGAGAGGGGGGGTGGCGGGGGAGGGGAGGGGGGGGACGGCCCCTCCCCTTGGGGACACGGGACCATCTTTTATTGCAAATTTTTGAGAATTATTGCAGGAGGGTTTGAAGAAAGTCGTTTGATTGTTGCACAGCTTCTGTTTTTGTCATGGCTTCACTGCTCGAGATGTCAACTGTATGCGGGTCAGTGTTTAAGGTGGTGGTGGTGTTTAACAGAAACACGTCTCGCCTATTTTTGGTGTGTTGTCTACAAATTCTTGATAGTTTTTTAAGAAGAGGTTTAATCTTGCCACGGGGAACACCAATCGTGTTGAGGACAGTACCAAAAAGAGGAGGGAGGTATCCCATGAGTGTGAGAACTTTGGGCCATTTAACGGTGTTTATGAAAGGCTTGGAATTTGCGTTGGTGATTGTCGTGTCGTGGTGACCACCATAATAAGGCTCAATATCACTCTGATGATAAGGGGGGTCTTGAGTGGGCCATGGGCAAAGCGAAGAAGGAAGTACTTTGACGCTTTCGTTCATAACTTCATCCCAAATATCAGAGCTGACTCCTGTGTATTCTAGCCTCTTCTTCGTGACTCTGGACTTAGGAAGGACGTTGAGGAACCATCTGGCAATCTTTTTCTGTGTAGGCCTCCAGTCAAAGACTGGTTGAGTATCACTGGGTGCACTGTCTATAGCTATGATAACAACATCCGAAAAGTCATCCTTATAGCATCCACCACCTGGGAGAACGTAGGGGTCATCACCCGTCCAATAGCCATGTGGGATAAATGGAATAGTGTTATGCGGGAATCTGAAAACAAGTTTAAAACCTTTGTCGAACCATCTTCAGGCTCGTGTGCGAGAGCAGTTCCGCCACGGCCTGAAGGTCTCCGACACCCCTGTTTCTGCTCTGTCATTCGGCGATGGCGCGTCTGACCTAGTTGTGGCGTTGTCCAGTCTGCAGAAGCAGCTGGAGCGCATGCAGCAGGACATTCGTGACCTAAAGCGGCAGAAGCGGGAAGGGGCACCGCCTGCGGGCAAGCACCTTACCCGCTCTGCTGCTAAGCATCATCGTGCTGGTGTTAAGCCACTTGGCACCGCTCCTCCTGTCTCATTTGACAAGAAGAGCGGTGCCTTCGTGCCCCACTGCAGAAATGCGGAGTGTGCACAAAGTGGTTTGAAGCACTGGCATGCTGAATGCCCCAACGGCGGTCCTCACTCTGCCCACTATTGTGGTGCGGTTGAGGACTATGAGACTGACTGCCTGGCTGTTCGTTTCCAGCGGTTCTATGACGCTGGGGATGAGCATGCCTTCGAGTCGCTCTGCACGATGGAGGGTCGCCCAGAGGTGTGCGAGCTGTCGGCACATTCTTTTGTGACGGCTGAGCCCACATCTCTGCGGCACTTTCAGGATGCGGCGGCTTCCGCTCAGGATGCGGCAGCTTACGAGGACGGCGTGGCTCAGTTTGGTCTGGCCACATTCCACTCGGGTGCACGGGGTTCGATTCCGCAACCACCTGCGGTTCGGCATCCCTCTGCACTCGTGGCTGGTGGTGTGCCTGCGGCTCATGAGCCGCCAGTGGTTATCCCTGGCTCTCTCGGCTTGCCTGGCTCTGTCCCGTCACTCCAGCTTGGCGACTCTGCACCGGTTCCGCTATTTGCTGGCATGAGGATTGAGGCTTCTGACATTGGCTCTGAAGTCTCTGACATTGACCAAGGCTCTGACAATGACTCTGACGGCGGGCAGCAAGTGGCTTTTGGCTCCTTCGGCACTCTTGGGCATGACTCTGACGGGGGAGCATCGCCAGTAGCAGCTCCGGTATACCGTCCGCGGACTCCGCCGAGTTTTCTCCGATGTGCACTAATGGCATCTGTGCTCTGTTGTTCCTTACTGGCCAGCTCTACGGCATCTCTGGTTACCGTGGGCGGTGGTGACAGGGGCCTGGTTGAGCCCGGAGCCACCGTCCGTCGGTCTGCTGGAGATCTCTTTGCTTCGAGGCCGCCGCTTGGTGCTGCAGGCATCCGTGATTGGCCGCCAGGTGATGGAGTTCGTATGTATGCTTCTTCAATGCTCGAACCGCCGTGGGATCCTACTTGTTTAAGTTCTTCGGTGTTCTTGGGATCTTTGCCGTCTCCTGTCGCCTTACTTTCTGCTGTGGATCCACCTTGCCCACTTGGGCCTGGTGGTGCTCAATTTGAAACAGACAGCTTGCAATTCACTTCGGGGTTCTTCGGTGCTTACATCCCGACCGCTGAACTCGGCCCTGCTGACCAGCCTCAAAGTGGCTGAGTTTACTTCAGTTGTCCTGGCAGCTTGATTAGCTTTAGCCCAGTAGTGGGATGACCGGGTCAAGACCCCGGCACCCAGCTAGCAGTGATCGGTTTCCATCGAAGTGAATGTTAGGTGTTTGTTTATTATCTCGTGGCTGTATTATCCTGTACCTGCTTTGCTAGGCAGTCACACCCACGGGTGGTGTGCTGGACTTCGGGTTTAGGCTTAGTTATTATGGGCTCTGACTAGCCCCTAGCCTGACCCTGCTTCCGTATCGTGTCCGTGACATCCTAGCACTGTAATGTACAGTAGTACAGTCATTGGTTCACTGTCTGGGTTTCCGAGAGCATAAAGCCTCGGCCAGACCCTAGTTATGTGATTATCAGTTTGATCTTCAGCGAGCTTAGCCGGACAGTGGATCTGTCTTCCTCGCATATATATTAGCCTTTTCTATCAGGTTATCGGTCCACCATCTTTGGTGTGGCATCCTTTTCTCGGCTACTTTGATCACGCACGTAACCCGCACGTAATAGCACGTAACCCGCACGTAACCCGCACGTAACCCGCACGTACCTCCGCACGTACCTCCGCTCGGAAAATTGTGTTTTTTTTTCGACCAACTTCAACCGGATTTAACGAGACCTTCACCCCGTCTTATCGGCGTTTTTGGTTTCGCCACATCTCTGCATTTTCATTTTGGAATATTTCATCCCTGCAATGGCTACCCCGTCGCATGCAGCGATCCGCGCCGCCCGCCAGCGTGCTTCAGGGGATTCTGACACGCCTCCCACCCCTGGAGGCCGCTCGCGGGGCACTACCCGACGCATTGTCACGACATCATCATTGCGCACACGCCCCCGACTTGTGTTCGCCCGTCCGCCACTGCAGCCGAGTTTCATCGCGACCCGGCTGTATGGGTCTATACGCCCGTGGAGGAGGGGAGGGAGGACGAGTACTCCGACAAGATGACCTACGCCTTCACCTACGCTGAGGACGTCCTTACACTTTTGCACGCCCACGAGTTCAAGAAAAACGCCGGTATCACTCTGGACACTTCTGACGCTGAGTGTCAGGGTTATGACCGATGACACATGTGTCATACATGGCATACGTGTCATACCTGTCAGACATGGCATACGTGTCATACCTGTCAGACATGTCATACCATGTCATGTCATGTCATGTCATGTCATATATTATAATGACAGACAGTCGTCAGACAGTCGTCAGTACGGTCGACTATGACTGTACATGTCATCGAGATGATACGTCACATCATCTGTCATTTATTCAAGGAAAGACTTGAATGAAATTTGTCATCGAGAGTTCGTACGTCGAACTCGAAGATGGCAAAGCAAGATACAATCTTGAAGTACAAACAAGAAATCATCTTCGCTTCTAGCATGTGCGGAACAAGCATGCGCAGTATATTAGGGCGAACGCATCATTCGTTCTGCCTATACTGGTCGTTCAACCAATGTCTCGGGTTCACAACCCAATGGCGGTACTATCTATGCGATAGGAGACATCTGGTATATGAGCTAGCATCGAGCTAGAGCAGTATCTTCTCACAGAAGCCTGCACTCATCCCCGCTCATACGTTGCATGCGTGTTTACTGTTCAATAAACACCAGCTTATTATTGATATACCGAGGGCTCGCTCATCAGCCCTAATAGATGGTATTCTAAACTCGTCAAGGCACGATAACGAGAACTCAAGTGAGTGCAGTGTCAGGCATAGTATATATTGTATTGTTCGCAGGTTGCAGGTTTGCGCATAAGCGACAGCGCTCGCAGTGATATTGAATATCTGCAAATCGAATAATAACATACGCTTGAATATCGACAGCACACGGATTGCGCGAGGATTTATCATCACGAACATATTTGCAGCTGACAGCATTCGCAGAGAAATCGTCTTAATACGATAAGCGACAAGGTGTGCGCACAGTGAACGGATCGCATACATATGATGTCAAAATTCGCAGGGTTGGTACGATATGTGAGATACAGATGCGCGAACGAAAAATGCTCGTCAGTACTTATGATTCATATCAACTGAGACTGGACGCACGAAATTTCGTTTAACAGCGCGCTCGCATGCATTCATGCGACGTACACCAGCGACAATGATATACTTTGCAAAATAATTGGCGACATCGATTTTCGCTAATGATCCGCACGAATCGTTCACAATAAAGCGCACTTACGATAATTTTAGCTCGTCAACGCGATGTGCACCTGTCATGATTTCATCGGATGCAATGGACGCACGATTTTAGGGCGCATGATTCCTGACGCGTCTACATGCAGCGAAACATACAATATGTGTTACGCGCGTCAATATCCTCTGCAGAATAATTGTATACTCGCAGGGATACTTTGGATGGACGCATGATGGACGCATGATCGTCATACTGCAGTGGACGCATGATCACCATACTGCAGTGGACGCATGATCACCATACTGCAGCAATTCACACTATGTCCTGATGACTGCATAGATATTTCTAATCATCAGAATTGTATGCTTATTTGCAATATAGTGTGCAAGATATGTGTGTACTGAGATTGCGATGATTGCAACACACACACACACATGCACTAATACTCCACTTGCAGCATTCACCGACATGCAGCACATAGTGAATACATGCAGCATTACACCATGTATACATTTTATACTGAGTGAGGCAATATTGTAAACTATGCATGCATCACAAAAGCAGCTTGATCACGATATCAGCTGTAGTATATATATACCAGTTTGATCACGTTAGCAACTGGTACACTAGCATCATATTGCAGTACATTGAACATTGCACGAGCATATTGCAGTGAATGCTAGGTTATATTAGAACCATGTTAGCATAAGGTGCCTGAAAGTAGTCTTAACATCATAATTAGCTCGTTATGTCCCGGTGGAGCCGAGATGCTCTTCGGATCACATATCGTTCTATGGTGGATTACGGGAAGGAATACTCACCAGAGCTACATGTAAAATCAACCAGCAACTCATTATTGTGAATGAGATTATACCAGGATTACAATAACTCTTAACCTGATATACATCATGCTAGATTCATTCAGCACATGGTATGCTGAAACCATCCTGCATGAACACTATCTGGAAATATTGTAATACCAGAAGTTATCTTCCTGTAAGTGTGAAAAGTGAACACACGCACACACACACTGGCAAAAGTACTAATCAATAAGTACTGCACATTGCACGACACTGACATTTACTGTATGTGATGACATTCACTGACTCAGAGTGAATTGATCATCTATATTGTCCGATGTGTGCATGATAATATGGATAACATTCCACAAACACATGTGCGTGTGGAATGTCAAAGATGGCGATAGATATGGGAACAATATAAGACAACATGCTGTAGGGCTGGATGGAGATATCTCCAGACCCGAAGGCAGAATACTGTGCTCATTATAACAGTTGGTAACTGTTGAGCACAGTCCATCCACTCTCAGATATCGCTGGAGCAACAACAACCACTATACTGCATTCTGACAAATGATTCAGTATTGATCAGCACAAAAGCATGTACCTTACCAGATCAGTACATACACATATGTGTCCACTACCCACGCTTAGGTACATCGCGATGTACCTAACTATACGTGTGCGTTTAATGCCGCGGTGAGCCAAATTCTCGACGCGGGGTCGTGTGGCCCATTTCAGCCATTGTCGACATGTCCCTTTTGGCCCTGAAACATTTGGTTTATGGTATTTAGCTCAATACGATAGTCTAGACAGGTCATCAATATTGACAATTTCCAGAAAATGTACATTTTCAAAACTCCGAAAATCTTAGGTACATCCCTTAGATACATCGCGGTTGATGCATGTGTACGACCGCTAAATGATGAATATCGATACATATTTGTTACAATGGCATTTAACACCCCTTAGGGCAGTTGTGATTTCAGGGGTTTGCACTTAAACACTCAAGCACTCCTTCACTCAACACGCCTTTGTAGGTACCTATAACTGATCCCATAGTATGTGCATTCACGAAAATCGATATTTCGCCTTAGGGTTTCGCACGTACGTGTGAACGATATTCATCAGGTGGGGTTAGAGACTTGTATGGAAATGATTTTAACACATCTCATAATGAAGGCTCTTGTCAATTATTAGCATAATATGCCACTTACTAGTCCGATTTTGGCTGGGCTAATCCACTTGCGCCTACTCGTTCAATATGTATATTTCATATTATAGAAATAGTCCTGTATCCCTTAATATCTCGATCATAATTGACTTCTGGCATCACTGGCATTTGCCCTCTGCACTCTAAACAACTCCTCTTGAGTATGCTCAGCATTCGTGTGGGTGCGCGTCCTCTTGGGGGCATGGCATGTGCCATCCCTTTCCATAGCAGAGAGAAAAATGCCGAGCTTGCCGAATATGACGGGGAAAACATTTATTTTGACCTGGTTTTTTTGTTTTCTTCGAAAGAGTGATTTTGACTGCATCAGAGCGTATATTGTACGGATCGGATACGAATGTTGGATCATAATAACGATAGAGGAGGTGTCTATTGGTTAATTGTATCTACAAGGGGCACAAAACGTCGGATTTGGGCCTCGATTTGATCTCTACGGCTTAGGTACATCGTTATGTACCTAAGGCCCTTGGGTACATCCCCATGTACCGAAGGGTAGTGGGCATATGAGCTGACATAGGTTGTTGTGTACACCCACACACACATATATGTGTTGTGCTAAACTGCTTTGATCATTATCAAGCAATGTCAAGATATGTTTAAAGTGCAGAGATATCATTTTGATATATCTTAGAGCACAGTCATATGCTCAAACATATCGTAGGTTGACAAGTTATCACTAAAGTGGATAATCCGCTTATAGTTGGTACACCTTAAATATTAGCAGGGAGTACATTTACTTCCATGGGTTTCAAATCAGTAAACCCCATAAATATGCTCAACCACAGATGTTGACATACAGAGATATTCACTTTAATGCCATGAAATTTGTCATGTGCAAAGGTGAAGTAAGTTGCAGTACTTCTGTACTCTGCACCTTACACACACACAGAGATATATTGCTATGGAAAACAATAAATAGCCAAAAAAGGGGCAAAATTCCTGAAATTCGTTTGCGATAGATTTCAAAATTGAAATTTCGACCCTATTTTATTTGATATTATGATTTTATACCTATTAAGGTATCAGAAAATCATAATGACCATGGTCATATATCGTGTAACACCCTAGATATTAGGTGTGTAATATATAGGGGTGTGCATATCGGCTGTAAAACCACCCATCACTGTAGAACAGGGTATCAGGGACTACATGAGGCGCCACGACGCCGATGCCCAGACAGCGGTGGCCATAGCCAAACGGTACTCTACCCTAGCGATCAGCTATGGGCATGTCCAGAACCACAGAGTTCGGGAGTCACTGATCAGCCCAGTGATGCAGCTGGTAGGACCAAGACGGGATCAGGCTGTTCAGAGCGGCACGGGTTGCAGCAGATGCGGTAGACTGCTGTTATCCCCAACTGGAGGAGTTAAGGTCGCCTCTGGGTTAGTATGGGACGTCATGCTGGGACCCAACAGAACGTGTGATCAAGTCCCACTCTGTCAAAATTGCACTCAGCCGCCTTGGTCTGGTGCATTAGCCCAACTACCCAACATCCCAACTCCCAGTGTCACTCTACAACAGTCTCAACCACCTCAGCAGACCCAGCCTCCACCTCCACCAGAGGAACCTGAGGAGGAACAACCCTCGGACTGTCCACCGCCCCGAAGACCAGCCGAGCGGGAGCAGGCAGAGAGGGATCAGCAGCGGGCAGACTATACCAAGCTGAAGGAATTGGAAGCTGAGGACAGGTTGTTGCTTTCTCTACGGAAACTACGAGATCGCATCACCACGTATACGTGCCCTACGGACAGTTCCAGCGGAGACAGACCATCTGGACATCTGTTAGCTCCCTTGAAGAAGTTCATGAGAGAACTGCAAGATCACTTCAAGCGTTCAAGGAAGCACTGGTGAGGAGAGCGTTGACGAAGAAGAAGTCCTGCGACGATGAAGATCAGGAAGGGACCACCATCACCACCGTCCCAGAAGAACTACGACTGATCATCAGGGATCGGGTGGAGGGGTCAGCGCAAGGAGTTCTCAATCAAAAGGTGATGGCCAACCAGATGCAGAGCCCGGATGATTTAGTGGCCACGCTTGCGCGAGCGTGTGTTACTGACGCTCACCTGAGTATCTTACCCAATATGCTGTCGCGAGCTCGTCAAGCCTCTGGCAAGAACGCTGGAAGAAACGCCGCCACCTTCCATCACTCACTCATGGAGTCCTTCGACATGTTGGAAATGCTGCATAAACATGGGGTGACGGGACCAGTAAGTAGGGCAGCACTACCGGGAATATTCCTAAGTGGACTGACACCAGAACTGCATGCCAGAGTCCACAAGGAATTGGTTGGAAAGGTGGATTTTAACCAGAGCTCTGGAAAGGTTGGATGGGAGGCAGAACTACTGCGCAGATATGTGGAGCAAGCTACGATGGAGGAGCGCAAGGACCCTGCGCATATGAAGACTGCCCGCGATCAATCCCCTTTCCCTGTAGCTCCTTTGGCAGAATTCTGGGAGGAAGAAGCATCTCCCAATGAACAATGCTACGCCATGCCCACGACCACGACTCCAACGGAAGTGGAAGGCCGGCAGCTGCCAGGATCGTCAACCTACTCTGGCTGTCGAAAATGCAAGTCCAAGGAGCATCTGGCTCGCGACTGCCCACATCAACACCAGCCTCAGCAGAAAGCTGCATGGGTCAAATGTATCTGGGAGGAGGCCTTCGAGATCTTCGAGAACGCGGGAATGGATACTGGATCTGGCGGGATAGTGGAGCAGCAGCTGGCACTGGTAGCCCCGGAGCACATGGATTTTGCCGAGGGAGAGTCAACGGGGGCCGGTGCCTCTCCCGGACAACGCGATTAGGCCCCCAGGCCAGCGAGGTAAGTACTCCGCACCTCGCTATGGCGCCAACAGGAGGGGGGCCGACTCTGGAAGGGAACCAGAGAGAGGCAGGCAAAGTCAGACCTACCGGTGGAACACTCACTTCAGAGAGGATCATCGGATGAGGCACGGACCAGGACCAGCGCAGCGAGCGGTGGAGAAAATGAGGCGGGCATTACGCTGGCTGAAGAGGTCACGGCCAATCACAGTGGTAGTGTGCCAGGGAACAATAGCCCGGCCAAGCCATTCGATTGGCATATTGTATTTATGCATACTGGGGCAGTGAGATGGCAATGGGCTCGGAAGGGGACTCCCGAGCCATTGACTTCGTACTATGGGGAGCGAAAGCCTGGACTTGATTATAGCTGGCAGCATATTATCGTACACCCTTCTGGTGCGCTACGCCGCTGGGAGCGTAATAGGGGCGGCGGCTGGTTTCTAGAAGACGCCACTCAGTTGAAGGCGCCGGTAGCGCCATTCTCATTACCGATTAGCCGCGTTGGGATCGCGTACTGGAATCCGACGATTGTGATTGACGATGATGAATATCATGGAATTCCCTACCAGGGGCGTAAGCCTACACACTCAGCGTCTACGAACAGTGAAGATTCGGGTACAGGCGCTGTGTCCTGGAGCAAGGAGAAGTTACCAGATTCTGATGACAATGATGACGCAGGTGTCACTAACAGTAAGGAGAAGCTACCAGATTCGGATGACAAAGATGACGCGGGTGTCATACATGACATGGACACTGCCAGTCCGAAATGGGAGCCAACTTCGCCTGAATATGATGACACCGAGGATGACGTCAGCGAGTTCGATGACTTGGTAGCTGACGATGCTGAAGAACAAGCTGAAGCTCGAAGGTTGAAGAGACTGGGACTGCAATTGATCATGGATGAGAAGGGTGAACTTCACTGGGTACCAAAGGGCACCTCCCCGACCTCACCTGTTCAGCCCGATGATCAGCCTATTACCGAGCAGAAGTCTGAGGCCATATCTGAGGATGCCCCAGCCTCTGTGGTGGAGACTGTTCATGCACCACCGAAGAAACCTTATGGGTCAGATACTGGATTGACTTCAATGGGTGAGAATAAGGCTGGGGTGTCTGAAGAGACGAAGAGGCAACCTAGGAAATATCCGAGATGTTGGACACATGAGTATATAACTCAATTGAAGTATTCCATAAGAAGTGACAGTGATGAAGAAGAAGGGCTTGACGTGGCTCCTCGTAGGAAGAAAGCAAAGATCAGCAAGGGACAATGAAATCAACTGTCTTGATTAGGATTGTCCAAATGCATATTCTCTGATTAGGATTTGTATAGGTGGCAGATGATGATATGCCAGCCGACATGGGACAGATCGATTAGAGAATATGAACTGCGCGCCTTGAAAGTATAAGACTTGAATATTGCCCATTTGGAGGCTGTTCTAACTTGAAGTAACTATTTGGAGGAGCTGTTGCTCAACCTGTTAATTTACTGGTCAATCTTTCCTGCCATAAAGATATTGCAATTGCTTGAATTGTAGCCTTGTTCAACTGGTATCAGAACATTGCAATTTTGTACACTGCAAAATTGCCGACTACGGACCTGTGCCCCAAGATTGAAGCAAGATTTACCTCTGACTGACCCTTGAGCTCAGGCTCGGATACAGTCACGTGCTCAAGAAGTCTTCACTTGGAAGTGGTATTGCTCTGCGCCCTTTTTGCCCCCTGACTTTCACCCTGCATGCAAACAGGCGATTTTTCAAAACTGTTATGCTGCAAAGTGGTCAGAAAGTGGGAAAAGAAGCCGCCAGCAACTCAGATCTACCGGGATTAACAGCCAGATTGACCCGAACGGAGAGTGAAAAGTGGATCAGTGGCAGATTGAGAAAAAGAGGACCTCGGAGACCGTTTTAACGTAGGCACAAAAATTCTAGACGTTTCTTGATAGTTTTTTGTCGTTTGGAACCTGGCCCCGAGACCTGGGTCCTCATAGATCGCTACATTTTAAATTCGGATGGCCAACCGGCACGGCAGAGCAAAAATTAGACCAATTTGAGCCCAGCAGACTACATAGAAGGAAACGGGAGCCCAGAAGGATAGTTTTCCATTTTTTTATATCCTTTGAAGGAAAAAAATAGTCTCCAATACTGGGTCCTGGCCAATTAGTCTGGATTGCTCCGGGATGGCCGCCAAGATGAAATTAGCCAAACTGCCGATCGACACTCCATTTTTGAAATTTGGCCACCAAAACTTGCATTTCACTCTGGAAAGCATATTTCGTTATTCACCACGACTTCCACTGCTACAAGGAAATATTTTTCTGAGTGTTCTGGGGGGATTTGCCAAATTGGACAGATTTGACTTCCCCAACGGTCAGATTTGCACTTTGTCACTCTTAATTTCGACATGATGCAAAACGCTAACACGGGACGCTCACCTCCAACGTCGCCTACGTCGACTCCTCGGCGTACAAGGGGACGACAGGCCAGCCAGCGCAGCACGAGAGGTGCTGCCGCCACTGGGACCACTGGCAAGGGGGCGAAGGGCACCTACAAGGCGCCCTCTCCGGGTCAGCCGCCACCGGCTGCGACAGCAGCAGGTGCGCCAAGCTTCCAGATTCCCAAGAAGAAGTCGACCCTGTCAGCTGATGCTACTGAGTTTAACAGCGTGACTCCTCTGGCTCTGGACTCTGGAACCGCTTGTGTGACACCTTCCCTGGAGGAGGCTGTAACGGTACCTAAACCGCACCCTAATCCGCCCCTGCGTCATGCAAGAGCGGCGTCACCAAGGGTGCTGACTGTTGACACCCCTGGTGCAGGGCGAAACATGAGGGCGACTCCCCAGCGGTATGTCAACTTGACCTCTCCTTCCCCTGGCATCCTGCGATTGCCAGGAAGCCGCGACCTGAGCCCTCCAGCTCCGCGCCAGCGAAGCCCGCTTCGGACTCGAGACCGGACCCCGCCACCGCCGCGCCGCAGGAGCCCACCACGGACGCGCGACATGAGTCCTCCAGCTCCAAGACCGCGAAGTCCTTTGAACCCCTACAGGACTCCACACACTTGGTCTGGAGCTACGGTGATGACCTCCCCGCACGGCCAGCTGCCCACGCCATTCAGCGAGAACGCGCTTCAGGCTGAGTCCGCGGGAGCAGCCTCTGTGGGACAACCTCTACCGGCTGACCGACCACCTCGCGACCCGATCGCCGTGCGCGAGATGACCGAGGTCAAAATTGCAGCATGTGAGCAGGACATGCAGAATGAGGCGAATGAGCAGAAACCAGGACTTCGTCAATTTCCTTCCCGCTCTGATGTGGCCAACTGGCGAAAGCGCCAGCAGCCGGGTGAGAATCTCGCCTGGACTCCGCGCCCTAACCAAGGGGGTGTGGGGGCAGCGGGGAGGTCAGAGGACACGCACCAAAGCATGGCTGGCGAACTCATAGCACACTCAATGCATCCAACTCCCTCCTCAACAAGCTACGGGGAGGTGGGGGCAGCGGGGAGGACAGGTGGCTCCGGCTTGACAGGTGGCCCACGCCACATAAGCATAGCATGTTCTGAGCATTCGCTGACCTCACCGATTACCGATACCGTTACCGAACCTAAGGTGATCGGTGACTCTATGGCAAGGTTATCGGTGACTTTCGAGTCCGAAATAGACAGCGAGGCAACTTCACTGACGCCCTCACTGACTCAGGCGACTACGGAGGCGGCTACGGTTACGGATATGCTCGAGTCCCTGTTGAACTGCGAGTCCAGACCTTTGACTACCTCGCTGACCTCAACAACTACGGATATGCCCGAGTCCCTGTTGAACCGCGAGTCCAGACCTTTGACTACCTCGCTGACCTCAACAACTACGGATATGCCCGAGTCCCTGTTGAACCGCGAGTCCAGACCTTTGACTACCTCGCTGACCTCAACAACTACGGAGCAGCCAGTCAGCTCAGTCAGTTACGCAGACCTCGCACTCAGGCGTAGCATTGGAATCGCAGCCTACCAGCCGCATCTTAACCGCAACCTACCAGTCATCGACCCCCCTTCTCAAGCAGATGTCCTCAGCAGAATTCCAGTCAGAAACTTACCTCTGAACTCAGACTCAGTGAACCAGCTTTCTCGCCGGGAGAGGCGCCATCAGAGATGGGAACAGAACCAGCAGCGCCTGGCAGAACAGCGCAGAGCACTCTTCTCTGACCCCGCCTCAGCCAGAACGCCCTCAGATGCCTCTGTCCCCGCACTGAACTCTCAGCATCAATCCCTAATGCAGAATCAGATGATGTTAGAGGTATCAGAGTACATGCAAAATCTGCATCAGCAAGTGCTCCAACACTATCCACATCTGACTTCAGTTCTACCAGCAGTGGGCGCTCCACCTATGACGCCCTACCAGCACACCTTAGGATGGGCGAGCGGTTTACCAGGTGCACCGGCGCCAGCAGCTGGATCAGGTCCCTGGCTGGTACCAGCACCGGCTCAACCGGTTCCCGCCCCGGCTCAACCGGCTCCAGCACCGGCCCAGCCGGCTCCGGCACCGGCTCATCCGGCGCCGGCACCATTTCAGCCAGATCCACCGGCTACCGGCTCATCGCCCTCTGACTCCGCTGAGCCTGATCAACCGTCACCAGGAAACTCGCCCCCGCCTTCAGACAATGGTGAACCACGACACCGGCGTCTAGATGTGTTGTTATGGACTTTAGAAGGAGCCTCCTTCTGGTTGAGAAATCACCTGTCCTCTTCCTCCGCAGTTACTGTCAGCCACGGCGCTGAGGCACAATACTCTTACCGACTGCCAACCATGCCTGGAAGCGCCAGTCACTTCATAACCGATACCAATCGGATTTGGATGACTATGCGGCACATCGGAGTGGACATCCAAGACCTGGCGCAGCATGGGTCAGTGCATACTCCTGTGCGCCTGACTGAGATTGAGGACAGTGACGCTTTCACTCTGGAAGTGGAGAAAACGCAAGTGGATGAAGCGCGGCGTTGCGCGGAAAGCCGTACCGGAACTCAGCAGAGACGCCTGCCCTTGTACTCATGGGTAACCATCGCGGAAAATGCCTTAGAGTCCGAGCTGACAGAATTTGACCCCCTAGGACTCCAAATCTGGGCAGCATTTTCATCTTCCGAGGCGTACTTGTTTAGAGGAATGGCGGCTGGCAACCAACCAACTCCCGCCACAGTCCCGGCTAGACTGGGCGTCAATCGGTTTCCCTCTGGTGTTCCCAGCGCAGCAGAGTACAGATCGCCTGGAAATTCCTTGCCAGCGGCCCCGGGACTCCTGCCAGTAGACCAGCGCCTTTCTCAATTCCCAGGGCACCACGATCTTATGGGAGCGGCTTCCCCAAGTGATGTCTACCGAGAATCCAAGACAGTGGCTGATGTGCTCAAGCTGATCAGAGACATTCCTATGTACCCCTCCTCCGCTGACCTAATCACCACTGACGCAGATATTGCCGCGCTTCCACCTTTTTCTGAAGCGCTGGTCAATTTTCTGTCAATGGGCGTAGTCACCTTCGCCCTGGGTCGCATGAGTGCTTATCGCCTGGACCTAACCATGATCACCATGCCGGAGATCTTGAAGGAAGTGGCTCAACGCAAACTACAGCCGCGATCCCTAACTTTTCTCAAGCAAGGTGGGATGATGAACTCGGAGGCCTGGAACCGGCGTTACGCCACTTTGGCGCCTTTCCTGGCCGACGTAGCCAGGAGCGTACTGGATGACATCGCGCTGGTAGGACTAGCGGGGACAGTGATGCGCATGGCGCAGCGACGAGAAGAGACTGCGCGTTTGTTCGCTACTCGTCTGGTATCCTGGCACGAGGTAGTCCAGTTATTGGCAGACGCCATGCCCAACTGCCACGCCATCAGCCAACAGCAGCTATTATATCAGTTCTGGTCTGGACTGCGACTGAAGCAAGCTGTCATGGATCGCCTTATTGAGGATCGGTTGGATCTGCAAAGTCCAGCGGATTGGGAAAGCAATCATCCCGGATCCACCGCGCTGCAGCATATCATCACTGTGGCCACCAAATTGGAGCGCAGTGAAGCTCTGACCGCAGCACGAACCTCTCCCGCCTCAGCACCTGCGAACCGAAGTCCTGCCTGGAGGAATGGTCGCTCGTCCTCCAGACTTAACGCCGTGCAGGACGCTGGGGAGGAAGATGCTACTGACCCCGACCCCGCCGACCTCAGGGTGCAGCACGCCGTGCCGCCCAGCCCGGCGGGATTGACCAGGCCGCCACGCCGATGTTACGTCTGCAACTCTGACTCCCATTTATGGGCTAACTGTCCCGACGAGGCCAAGAAACGAGCCTGGATTGCTGACGCCCCAGCTCGTTTGGCACGCCGCCGCGCTGCAAATGAATCTCATATCGCAGCGCTGGAAACAGAATGGGAGGATTTGGAAGAGGAAGCGGAAGCGCTGGAGTATTTTCAGAACGAGGAATCGGCCGCAGCGTCCTCCTCGGGTCAGCAATCTGCGGAAGAGGAGGACTGAGTGTCTTCCTGCCGGCGGGACGCCGGCGACAGGGCGGTATGGGTAACCGCCCCTGGGCAAGGAGTACAGCCTTCGCCCACCACCGGGGGAATATCCAGAAAGAGCCTCCGCCACCCCCCGACCCTCTGGCCGCTCGAGGGTACGGATTCACCTGGTCTGCTGATCAGAGGCGACAGCGCCATCTCGACAGAACCAGAACCCTACGGGATGAACCCTCGTTGACCAGTACCGCTGTTTACACAGCGAACCTTTCCACCGAGCAGGGCCGGCGAGAACATCACTTAGTGTCCCGGCGCCATCAGCGGTCGCCACGAAGGTCACCCACTTCGTCGCCTGAGCGCTCCAAGCCTCCCGTTATGTTCAGTGTAGATCGCTCCCTTGGAACTGGTGATCGCCGTCGGGCTCCACAACGCGAGCGTGGCGAAACGCCCCGCGTTGACCCCACAGACCCTAACCCTAACCCTAACCCTAACCCTAACCCTAACCCTAACCCTGAGGCATCAGTACTGGCAGCACTGGATGAGGATGAGTCAGGAAGAGGAGACCCAGTGGACCTTCAACCCACTCAACACCCCCTGGCGGAACACTCCTCGACCGCGGGTACCGAGAAAAGCTCCGGTGGAGCGTATGCGAGCCTTGAGGCAGCGGATTCAGGATGTAACGCTACCCGCGGTTTCACACCCTCTGGACGACAGTGGGGAGGAAGGGGGTGGAACTTCAAAAACTGGCCCAGCTTCCGAACCCCCACCTTTTAAACTTCGACCTGAGGTGTTTCCTTCGACGTCTCGACCAGCAGCGTGTCCAACCTGGGCAGAAAGGGCGTCAACCCCAAGCGCAGAGCGCCCTACGAGCGCAGCGCGCAAGCGCACTGGAAAACCTCGCAGCAGAATTCCGAGGACTGTACGAGACCGACTGCAGCATGAGGCAGAGGTTACGAGGTTGGGAGAGGAACCCCCAGGACTTCGAGCGGAGTCACTGGCGGATCGCACGCGCGCTTGGAGAGAGATGACGCACCCGGAGCACATGGCCGCGGCAGCGCTGGTAAAGGAGAATGAGAAATGGAGAGATGCATGGGTACCCGAAGGGTGGCGCAGATATCGCCGCCGCTGGTACAGATGGCATGGGAAGGTCACCCCTGACCTGACGATAACCGAAGGAGCAGTTCAGCTATCTCTGGAGACCGAGTGCGGTACTATCCCAGGTTCTGGTGGAGATGTAGGAATTCCAGACGCCTGGTGCAGTCTATACCGGGTGCACCAATGGAACCAGCGAGAAAGGGAAGCTGCGGAAGAGGCGGCTCACCTGACCCTACCATCAACAGCAAGTGATTCATTCTCCCTGGACTCAGCGGAACCATCAGAGGCGAATCCAGCGACAACTCTGGATTTAACCTTATCTCCATCCAGTTCGCAGCCCGCAACTTCTGGGGACATTTCAGACCTCGAGGACTCCCAGCGGTCGCTCAACTTCACGCAGCAGTTGATGGAGCGACAGCTGGCCATCGCCAGATCGGAGAACAATCCAAGTGTGCTGACAACGGTGACAGAAGGAGTGGAGCCGACTCCCCTGAAAACCATCCAGGAGGAAACCCACCTGGAACTGCTACTAACCATTCAGAAACAGCAACGCCATCGTCTGCGGCCGATCCTGGAAGGTAATGAAGCAGTGGCAGCACCAGCGAACGTCACCGACGCTCAGGCGGCACCGCGGGAAGAAGAAACCCCCTCTTTCACTCCAAAGTCCGAACCAGAAGATAGCTCTGGGGAGGAAGAGGAGGAAGAGATTTCCATCCAACCTCTTCGCTCTTACCCTCTGGAAAGCCGCACGCAGAGCCGCGCCAGACGACGCGCTCAAGGACAGGAGCGACGCGCCAAGGAGCGACAGCTACAAGCAGATCGCGAACTGGAAGGTGGATGGTACTTTGGTCCGGATCATCGTTCTCAGCCTGCACCACCGCGCACAAGACCTATCCGGTCTAAGCAGCGCGTACCTTTGCATCACCCAGTACGAGCAGCCATCTGTGCACATCTGCGACGCGATGGTCAAGTAATGTGGAACCAGGACAGTCAGCTAACTGCGATTCGGGACAAAGAGGGAACGCTGCTATTGGTGTTCTGGGCCTTGCTGAAGGGACAGCGAGTGCGCGTGCTGGTGGATTCTGGGGCCTCGGATGAATTCATCTCCAGTGAGTGCGTCAAGAGATTGAACCTCACAGTTCGCACTAATGGAATGCCGCTGAACGTTACCCTGGCGGATGGGTCAGTGCAGACCTCTGCGCAAGTCGCTTACGGCAAGCTGACCGCCGAGACTTCAGAGGGGACTTACTCCGAGGTCATCAAGATGCGAGTACTTCCTCTGGGCATCAAGGTGGACATTGTACTCGGAGGAAGGTGGTTGAGACACCTCTCGCCGGTCACGCTGGACTATGATGGGTGGGGATCA
Organism: Cymbomonas tetramitiformis; assembly: GCA_001247695.2. Lineage (NCBI taxonomy): Eukaryota > Viridiplantae > Chlorophyta > Pyramimonadophyceae > Pyramimonadales > Pyramimonadaceae > Cymbomonas > Cymbomonas tetramitiformis. Next base: position 23,841 of record LGRX02012948.1, on the reverse strand, counting down.
GTCAAGTTTCGCCATCATGGCAAATCCGTGCGGATACAGGGATGTTCGCCGGGGCGTAGCTCCACACGCAAAGGCGAGAGAACCGCGATGGCTCTGGAACCGATGGTAATGTTATCTGCGGCCCAAGCGACCAAGGAGATCAAAGCCTATCGGCGCAGATATGCGGGAATGGACAGTGCCGCGACACCCCACGACATCTTAGTGGCCTATGCGACACCTTTGGTAGGGACTTCGATGTTATCAGCGATGGCCACCAGCGAGAGTTTGGAGGACCCTTCAATCTCCCCCGAGTGGAGAAAGAAGTTTCAAAAGCTGATCGAGTCCTTTTCACCTCGAGTAATTCGCGAAGCGCTGCCCAACTTTGACGCCCTGCGAAAAGATGAAGTGGCCCATGTGAGACTGCAAGAGGGATGGAATGGTATCGCGCCTGCTAAGAGGCCCTATAAGATGTCCATGGTGGAGCTGACTCAACTGCGAGAACGCCTGGATGAACTCCTGAGTAAGGGCTACATCAGGCCTTCCTCAAGTCCGTTCGCTGCACCAGTGCTGATGGTTCCCAAGCCAGGGAAACCTGAAGTACTCAGAATGGTCTGCGACTTCCGCGCCATCAACAGCCTGACCGTCAAGGACAAATATCCACTTCCCGACATTCAGCAGTTGTTCGACTCCATGCATGGGGCCAAGTACTTCTCCTCCTTCGATGCAGTAGATGGGTTCTGGCAGATGGCTATGGCGTCTGAGGATGTGGAAAAGACGGCGTTCACTTCTCCCTATGGCTCGTATGAGTGGTTGGTGATGCCCATGGGGTTGACCAACAGTCCTTCTTGCTATCAGAGACGCATGCAGCGAGCTCTGGGACATCTTCCTTTTGTAAGAATATTCCTGGACGACTGTATCCTCTTCAGCAACACCTTGGAGGAGCATCTTTCCCATCTCCAGCAATTTCTCGAAGTCTGTGAGAACCAGGGCATCTACCTCAAGGAGTCTAAGTGTCAACTACTGCAGACCCAGATACGCTTTCTGGGGCACGTTATCTCACGGGAAGGAAGTCAACCTCAACATGACAAGTTGGCCGCCATCAGGGACTGGCCCGCTCTGGAAAACGCCACGCATGTGCGCCAATTTTTGGGGTTGGCTGGGTACTACCGGCGGTACATGCTGGGCTTCTCTGAAGTAGCACAACCCTTGACTCAGCTCACCAAAGGGGATGTCGCTTGGCTATGGGGACCCATGCAGCGTTGGGCCTTCGAGGAGATTAAGAAGGCGCTATGTTCTTCACCCACTCTGGCGCTACCCGATATGAAAGCGGCGGCCGAAGGACGGCATCCTTTCGTGGTACAAACTGACGCCAGTGGAGTGGCGCTGGGGGGAGTACTGATGCAAGACGTAGGAAATGGATTGCAACCCATCGCCTTTGAAAGCAGACAGTTTAATGGAGCCGAGCAGAACTACCATGCTGGCGAAAGAGAACTCTGCGCTCTCCATCACTGCACTACTCAAACTTGGCGACACTACCTCATCTGGACCGAGTTCCAATTGCAGGGTGACCATAAGCCCCTAGTCTGGTTAATGGCACCCGGACAACCTCTCAGCCGACGCCAAGCCCGTTGGTACATGGATCTAGTGGAGGTAGGGGTACCCGAGATGGAGTACATTCCTGGGGCGCTACTCTGGGTTCCAGACGCTCTGTCCAGGCGACCCGACTACAAGGAAATTTCCGCGAGAGAAGGACTGGTAGAAGCTGGCTTTGTGCACCCGGTTACTGGGAAACCGCAGCGACCTCCTTCAGCCGCAGACACTGCCAACAAGTTTCGACCTGCCGCTGGTAAAGAGTCTCGCCAAGGACGTGCGCCCCTGGGAGTGGTAGATCCCAACAAGTTGAAGGAGCGCAAGTCCAACAGCGCCAAGACCAAAGATCCGGAACCAGTTCTCGCGTACAGTGGGACTCTCACCTGGATGGACTCCCCTCAACTCTGGATGGACGCCTTACATACCCTGCAGCTGGCCGAAACCGGGTACGAGGAAGCAACCCTGGCAGTTCAGACGCGCTCTGGCAAACTGACAGCATCCTCGCCTCCTTCTCCCAGGAAGACCCCTGTTGACTACTCAGCAACGCCAAAGTGCAGCGAGGCCTCAACCAGACTCCTGGAGCCCAGCGACCGACAGGACTGGAAGTTCCGTGCGGACATGTTCGACTTCTTGAGTCAAGAATATGGACCTTTCGAGGTGGACGCCTGTTGCGACTTGGGAGGAAAGAATCGTCAGGTCAACCGCTACTGGACGGACTGCTTGAAGGAAAACTGGCGAGGGTTGAACGTCTGGTGCAATCCTCCCTTCTCCTCCAACCATTTGACCATCGAGGCCGTACTGAGGAGATATGTGGAAGAATGGCGTCTGGACCCTGAGAATACTTCAGCTCTCTTTGTCCTTCCTGACTTTCAGTCTCGCATGCCACAGTGGCGGCAGTTGTTCAGATCTGCGGGAATGAGAGTGGAGTACATTATTCCTACCCATGACGCTCAAGGAGAACCTGTGCAGATGTTCGCTGCCCCGGATGGAGTCCTTCTGGATCTCCCTTGGCCCCTGCTAGTGGTGTACGCTCCGCCAGCTCGACAGCGTGTCAAGCGGGAAAGGAAGACGAGTTCCCCTCCTCCTATCGTGCGTACGGGAGAAGCGGCCAGCGTTCGAGACCTGCATCAGCAGATATCAGGAGGTCAGTTTCTCAAAGCGCTGCAAGCGGAATATGGGCGACCTGGCCCCCTACAGACTTTAAGGAAAGAAATCCAAGAAGCTCCGCATCAACGCACTCGTGACTTCTGCGTGGTGGGAAATGTGTTGTGGAAGGTGAGCGCTGGACGCTATCAGTTGGTACTGGGAGAAGATTCACCACTCCGTGAGGTAGTGCTGCAAGAGGCGCACGCCTCTGTTTCCGCTGGACACGCGGGCAGGGACAAAACTCTGGAACGAGTCCTGCGACGCTTCTGGTGGAAAGGGGCAGCAGAAGATGTGGGACGCTGGGTTTCATCTTGTGCTATCTGTCAAGCGGTGCGACCGAGAAATTCTTACCCGGATGGATTGCTGAACCCACACACTATTCCTACGCGACTATGGCAAGTGGTCAGTGTGGACTTTGTTACTGGACTGCCAGTCACGGCGCGGAATCACGATGCCTTTGCTACTTTCACGTGTAAGCTCAGCAAAATGGTTCACATCATCCCGTTGAACTTCCAGGACAGCTCCGCTGAGGTTATAGCTCGAATCTACTTCGACCACATCTGGAAACTACATGGCACCCCTATGAAGATTGTCTCTGACCGCGACCCTCGTTTTCAGGATGCTATGTGGAAGGAATTGATGAGACTTATGGGAACCAAAGTGGCCTCCACTACGCCTTATAACCCTCGTTCGGACGGACAAGCTGAACATACCAACCGCGTGGTAGAAGACATGCTGAGGTCCTTCGTAGGCAGCAATCCAGAGGACTGGGATTTGTGGTGTGCCAACGTGGAGTTCGCCATAAACGATACGCGGAGCGATGTAACCGGCTTTACCCCTTTCGAGTTGGTCTTGGGGCACTCGCCTATGTCGCAACTGGATTTGTTCCTGCAAGCCGCTGCTGGACAACACTCCAGGCGCAAGGGTGGAGAAGGTACTGCCCACGAGATGGCTAGTAAATTCGCGGCTCAACTAGAGGACGCCCGCACTAAGCTAGAACTGGCACAGCAACGCCAGCGACATCAGTTTGACCAGCGTCACACCGCCAAATCCTTTCAGTTGGGAGACTTGGTCTGGGTAGATGCCAAGCATCTCACGGAAAATATCATGAACCGCGAATCCTTCAGGAAGCTGGGACCTCGCTGGCACGGGCCCTTACCCATCACCGAGAGGTTCTTCAGTGACCAGCAGCGAGAGCTACCCGAAATTGACAGAGGTGCTCCGGTAGCTTATCGGCTCAAGTTACCCCCTAAATGGCGTATTCACGATGTTTTTGCGCAGCATCGCCTCAAGGAATACCGCACTGCAGATGAAGCTTTTGCGCTGCGTCAGCAAACCCCTACTCCTGCCAAGGTTCTCGTGGATGGACAATCCCAGACACATGTGTCTAAGATTCTGGCTCGAAGAGTGAAACCTGCGAGAGGAGGTAAGGAAGTAGAAGAATTTCTGGTTCGCTGGACTGGGTACTCTAATGCTCATGACTCCTGGAAGACTCGCGAGTCGTTGAACTACGGGGTGAACTCGAACAGCTCACAGAGTTTGAACAACTGAGACTATCCCGAGAAGGACAAGCCCGCGAAAAAGCCTTACAGGAGGTCAGAATGCAGCGGAAGCAAAGGCGGGAACGCGCCAGAGCTTTAACCTTCCTGGACACCGCTGATGAAGGGAACCTCTTTCTCTGGACAACTGCCTACCTTGGGAACAATACTGTCGCTCCTCTGACGCCTTTGTGACGCATCTGGCTCTTCTGGACTCTGTGGTCTCGACACGCGAGTTGCGACTACTAGTACTTTTCAGTGGTACAGGTAGTGTGGAGAGAAGTTTCCTGTCATGTTATCCGAAGAGTACCGTGGTCACCGTAGATCATGATCCTCGCTGGCAACCTACCTACGCTGAGAAGGTTCAGGACTGGGACTTCAAGCGTTACGCGCCTGGTTACTTTGACGTCATCTGGGCTAGCCCACCGTGCACTGAATACAGTCAGGCTAAGACCACAGGGGTGCGACAACTGCGACAGGCTGATGCCTGTGTACGCCGTACGCTCCAAATCTTCGACTTCCTCAAACCCAAGCACTGGTTTATGGAAAATCCGATGGGCAGGTTTCCCTTTGCGCTGCGATTTCGACCTGTAGTTCGTCGGTTACCCACTCCGTTGTATTGCTCTTACTGTATGTATGGCACTGGCTACCGCAAGCCTACTTGCATCTGGACACAGTCGCCTCCTCCAGTGGACCTGCGGTACTGTACGATGGATACTCCTTGCCTTCACCAACAGACGCTGGGATCACATCCGGAAACTGCTCAACTGGGGCCTCATCCTGGGCAACAAGGAGCGGGAGTCTCCGCTGCTGTATACCCTCTGCCCTCTGGATTGCTTCGCCAACTCTTCGAGCACCTGTTCGATCAGAAAAGCATATCACGCATCCATAAGCATGGCTGATCTGTGTCTGGATCTTAGCTGCTGTACAAATGACTCTGAGTTATCATCTCTTTGTACTAACAAGCTAAGAGGGGAGGAGTTGTGCCAGGGAACAATAGCCCGGCCAAGCCATTCGATTGGCATATTGTATTTATGCATACTGGGGCAGTGAGATGGCAATGGGCTCGGAAGGGGACTCCCGAGCCATTGACTTCGTACTATGGGGAGCGAAAGCCTGGACTTGATTATAGCTGGCAGCATATTATCGTACACCCTTCTGGTGCGCTACGCCGCTGGGAGCGTAATAGGGGCGGCGGCTGGTTTCTAGAAGACGCCACTCAGTTGAAGGCGCCGGTAGCGCCATTCTCATTACCGATTAGCCGCGTTGGGATCGCGTACTGGAATCCGACGATTGTGATTGACGATGATGAATATCATGGAATTCCCTACCAAGGGCGTAAGCCTACACACTCAGCGTCTACGAACAGTGAAGATTCGGGTACAGGCGCTGTGTCCTGGAGCAAGGAGAAGTTACCAGATTCTGATGACAATGATGACGCAGGTGTCACTAACAGTAAGGAGAAGCTACCAGATTCGGATGACAAAGATGACGCGGGTGTCATACATGACATGGACACTGCCAGTCCGAAATGGGAGCCAACTTCGCCTGAATATGATGACACCGAGGATGACGTCAGCGAGTTCGATGACTTGGTAGCTGACGATGCTGAAGAACAAGCTGAAGCTCGAAGGTTGAAGAGACTGGGACTGCAATTGATCATGGATGAGAAGGGTGAACTTCACTGGGTACCAAAGGGCACCTCCCCGACCTCACCTGTTCAGCCCGATGATCAGCCTATTACCGAGCAGAAGTCTGAGGCCATATCTGAGGATGCCCCAGCCTCTGTGGTGGAGACTGTTCATGCACCACCGAAGAAACCTTATGGGTCAGATACTGGATTGACTTCAATGGGTGAGAATAAGGCTGGGGTGTCTGAAGAGACGAAGAGGCAACCTAGGAAATATCCGAGATGTTGGACACATGAGTATATAACTCAATTGAAGTATTCCATAAGAAGTGACAGTGATGAAGAAGAAGGGCTTGACGTGGCTCCTCGTAGGAAGAAAGCAAAGATCAGCAAGGGACAATGAAATCAACTGTCTTGATTAGGATTGTCCAAATGCATATTCTCTGATTAGGATTTGTATAGGTGGCAGATGATGATATGCCAGCCGACATGGGACAGATCGATTAGAGAATATGAACTGCGCGCCTTGAAAGTATAAGACTTGAATATTGCCCATTTGGAGGCTGTTCTAACTTGAAGTAACTATTTGGAGGAGCTGTTGCTCAACCTGTTAATTTACTGGTCAATCTTTCCTGCCATAAAGATATTGCAATTGCTTGAATTGTAGCCTTGTTCAGGTAGCACTAGGGAGAACTGAGCCAGACGCTGCGCCAGCACAGGCATCCCAACCAACAGAGGTTCAGATCAGATTTCCTCTGTTCGGCAAAGGGAGTCAAGGAGCCCCTAGCACAAAGGGGGTGTACCAGCGCGCGTTGCAGCCATCAGGTGCTAGACAGGTAAGGTTCAGAGAGGAGGCGACGCCCCGGCAACTCTTCGGACGCGCGCTGAGACGACGGCTAGACCGCGCCAAACCGCCGCCACTGTCGCGAGCACAACAGCGAGTGCAACGTGACAAACCAGCAGCGTGGGAGGCAGCCAGGACACTGACGAGCAGGCGGCGGGAAGCAGAGTTGCATCAGCACAGGGTCAGGAGTGCTATGGTACGGGTGAAGGGCCGCATAGAACACCTGAGGAAAATGGTGAATGCGAGCAGGGAAGCGGCAGCCGCCAGACCAGCACCCTGGCCAGATGATCCAGTGCCGGAAGACCCCATCACTAGGTCTGCCCGCTAGACTGCCCTGATAGCGGAGGCCGGCACTTACCACCTACCTGACGACAACTCTGACGAAGAACTGAACCCGCAGGAAGTGGAGCCAGGTTTGCACAAACTGGCCAGCATTAGGCCTGATATTGGCGTAGACGCGGGAGCGGGACGCTGGGGAGAATGGCTGAACGAACATGTGCTAGCTGCCATGGACGCGTCAGGGCCCACTCTCATGATTTTCTGGGCATGGATTAGTAAGGTGCGAGTGAAGGTTCTCATCGATACTGGGGCCTCCTCCAGTTTCACATCCCTAGAGACTGCGAAGAAGCTCAAGCTTCAACCATCAGTCCATGAGAAACCAATGCGGGTGCAGGTTGCAGATGGCACAGTCTACGACGCCAACTCTTGCATTCGACCCAAGCTCACGGCGGAGACGCGGAAGGGAAGTTATGCCAAGCAGGTGACTCTGCGAGTGATGCCCTTATCCTTGGGTGTGGACGTGGTACTGGGGGGTGACTGGTTACGAGCACAGCGGCGGATCACCTTTGACTATGCACAGTATGGGAGTGTGCGGTTTGGCCATGGGTCACAGAAGGTAGTCATTGCGGGGTGCAATCCGGGGTCCTCGAACTCAGAGAGGGGCCAGGCTATGGGTCTAGTGGAGGCTCAGCTAATCAGCACCAAGCAAGCTAGGAAGGACTTGCGAGCACTGGAGAACAGCGGGTAGGAGGCCTACATCATGTACTTGGCGCCTGACGGGACCTTCAAGACGGAAGCCTCCGACGACCCCAACTCTCCTTTGGAAGCAGCTGCTGCCTTGTCAGAGACCTCCTCCTCTTCATCATCGGAGTGTGACGTCGCCAGCCTGAGGGGGGGGAGGAGACCTCATGCGAGGAATACGGGGACAGCGATGGCACGGAAGCAAGCATGGCAACTCTGGCTTCGGCCACTAGCTCCTCAGACTCGGAGGATCTCGACGCGGACGACGCAGCTCAGGAGCTAGTCTGCGCGGTGCGCCCGGTAACGTGCCCCACTTCTGCCACTCCGGCATTGCTGGACTGGGGACCATACCCCGTACGAGCTCGATGGGAGGCTTTTCAGATGTTGCCCCGAGAGCGCAAGGAAAACGCTGCGCGCGATCACGCAGAAGGGTTGGAGCCTGATTGGGAAAGTGAGGCTCACCAACTGTGGAGGACAGCGCAGGCGCTGCGGGAGCATAGCGGTGCTCCATCAAGAAAAGGGCGTAGACGACGTGTGCCAGCAACTGCAGCTCCAGTGGTGACGGCGGCAGAGCAGGTGCGGAGCGGTGGCGAGAACAACGAAGTCGAGCAGCGGAGCCGTGGTGAGGACGAGGAGGCCGAGCAGCGGAGCAGCGGTGGAGCCAAGCTCAAGCAGACCCCAGCTCAGTCAACCCCTCCTGACGAGGAAGACGCTGAGGAAGTCCCACAATGGATATGGGACGAGCTGGCGGAGCTGAAGAAGGCATACGTGGACGTGGTGGGCATGGAACTTCCCAAGGGCGTCGTGGACCGCGACCACAAATCGCCGCTGCGCTTGGACCCCGAGTACCGTGATGGCGCACGACACAAGAGGTGCTACAAGCTGTCCATGGAGGAGTTGCGACAACTTCGTGGACAACTGGACGAGCTCTTGGCGAAGGGATACATCCGTCCCTCGTCTTCACCTTGGGGCAGTCCAGTCCTGATGGTGCCCAAGCCCTCCAACCCCAAGGAGCTGCGACTGGTGATCGACTATTGCCAGATCAACGAGATCACCATTAACCCCTAAACTGCTATGTGATGAGCTAGCTCATCAACGGACTTACTTTCAAATTCATTCCTCGGCCACTTGTGTCAAGGACAGTGGTCGGAATCACTCACCTAAGTTAGATACGTCTACCTGAACATGTATTCCTAAAATGTATCGACTTACTTTACCCATATATCAATGATATATCTCTCACTTAGAAGCATTTCTCACGTCCGTGAAACCTCAAAGTTTGCCATTCTCGTGTGATGTGAAATCGAAGAAATCGCTTTTAAAACGCGTAAAATCGTGCTACATGCTTTATTGGCAACGTGTGTGAAATGGTTTATTGTAGATTATCATATCAAACCGCAGCGCATCTCACGTGGAGCATACACCAAATTTCTACACAGCTTTTCCCCAAAAAACATCAAATCTGGTCTTAAGTATGGAAAACATTGAAAATCTAATGTTTTTTTCTTGTTTTTTGGTGTTTTTTCCCCCTGTATTGCTACATATTATGATATGTAAGTGACATTTACCCCCCAAACTCGTTGTATATCTGAAACCATGCATAAACCTCGTAGTTTGATGGACGTGGGCAAATCCAACACTCGAAGTTGTGGTCGTGAGAGAGCATTTCCCGGGAACATGATCTCCAAAAACCCGGTATTTTTGCTTGTATATTCTCGAAAAATCGATATATATTCCGAAATTACGTGTGTGTGATGGCCCAAAATGTTTGTGTATGGGTATCGAATGGTAAATGCTATTGTGCACACGTGACACGTCGAGATGCACGATGATAAAAGTGAATTTGCAAAAGAATCGTTTTTGGTAAAAAATTCCCTCCGCAGTTTAGGGGTTAAGGACCGTTACCCTCTCCCTGACGTACAGTCCCTCATTGATGACCTGCAGAGAGCGACCATCTTCTCCACCGCGGACGCTCTGTGGGGATTCTGGCAGGTGCCCATGGAGGAGGACGCAATCGAGAAGACGGCGATGACCACGCCGTACGGAGCTTATGAGTGGCTGGTTATGCCCATGGGGTTGTCAAACAGTCCTTCTTGCTGGCAGCGTATGATGCAGAGTTACCTAGGACATCTTCCATTCGTAAGGGTGTTCGTGGACGATATCATGATCTTCAGTAAGAATCCAACTGAACACCTAGGTCATTTGAAGCAGGTGCTGGAGGTCTGTCGTCAGAACAAAGTCCGGCTGAATGAATCAAAGCTGCGGTGCTTCAAGCGCTCTGTACGGTTCCTCGGACATGTCATTGATCGTGAAGGATGCCGACCCCAGCAGGACAAGATCGCGGCAGTAAGGGATTGGCCCAAGCTGGAAACTGTCAAACATGTGCGACAGTTCCTGGGTCTGGCCGGTTTCTACCGCCGATACATCCAGGGGTTCTCCGATCTAGCTCACCCATTGACCAAGCTGACGAAGAACTTAGTGCCCTGGGAGTGGGGCCCAGAGCAGGAGCGAGCATTCGAACGGTTGAAGACCGTGCTGACCACAGCCCCTACGTTGATCCTTCCAGATCAGAAGGCAGCTCACAATGGCACCAGCCCATTCGTCGTACAGACGGACGCTAGTGCAGTGGCACTGGCTGGGGTACTGATGCAGGACCTGGGGAAGGGCCTGCAGCCGATCGCCTTCGAGAGCAAGCAGTTCTCATCAGCGGAACAAAATTACCATGCAGGGGAACGGGAGTTAGCAGCGATTCACCACTGCACGACTCAAACGTGGAGGCATTACCTTATCTTCACGGAGTTCCGACTCATGGGAGACCATGCGCCGCTGAAGTGGCTCTTCGCTCCAGGCCGGGAACTCAGCAGGCGACAAGCGAGGTGGTACGAGGATCTGGTGGAGGTGGGCGTGCGTGCGATGGATCACGTGCCTGGGCGCACGTTGGTGGTGCCGGACGCTGCCTCACGACGACCGGACTATGTGCAGACGACAGCGCGAGAAGGGCTTAAGGAGGCAGGGTATGTGAACCCGAGCACCGACCAGCCTGTATCTGCGGAGGAGGGCCGAAGAGCTGCGGGAGCTAAAGGGAATCCAGCAGGAGTAACCAAAGCTAAGACTGAGGTGAATGCAGCGGTAAGGGAGAAGAAGGTGGGGAAGGAGGACCCTATTTCTCCGTTGGATGCGGGGTTCAGTTCAGCAGACGAGGAGGACGAGGAATACCCTCCAGTGAACCCTCCTGTGGTGGCTGGGAAGCTGACGCAGCTTAATGGACTGTGGTGGGCGGAGACCCCCGACCTGTGGCGCGACGCCATGGACACAGTGGCCACGATGGCGGCAGCCTCTGCCCTTGCGGGCGTAACTACTAGAGCGGCAGCAGCAGGGCAATCAGCAACAGGTGATGACCCAGCGTCTCCCTTGGATGCAGAAGCCGTTCTGTCAGAGACACCCCCAGCACAGCCGCCTGCAACAGTAGCTCAGAAGCCAGCAGCGGAGCAGCAGCAGCCATCAGCAGCAGTGCAGCAACCAGCAGCACAACCGCCAGCGACAGCAGCAGAGCGACAGCAAGCAAGTCCAAGGATCCGACCCGGAGGACCGCTGGTGGACAAGCAGGATTGGAAGCTGATCTCCTCGGAGTTCGCTAGGCTGCAGAGCAAGTACTCTCGAGCACTGGGAGGACCGTTCCAGGTGGATGCGTGCTGTGATGCTATGGGCCAGAACCGACAGGTGAGCACATTCTGGACTGATTGCTTGAACGAGCAGTGGAGGGGCCGTATCGTCTGGTGCAACCCCCCCTTCTCAGACCCCAACGTGAGCATTGAGGACATTCTGCGACACTATGCATCTGAGGCAAAGCAGGACCCGTGCCACACAGCCGCCTTGTTCTTATTGCCCGACTTCCCTCAAGCGAGTTGGCGACCGTTGCTACGCGAGTTTGGCCTGGAGATCGTAGAGGTCATTCCAAGGGTGAACGAGCATGGTGAACCCAACAGACTGTTTACCTCACCTGGAGAGGAGAGGGGTCACCGTTCGGCTCTGCAGGAACTGCCAGTCCCATGGCCAGTGCTAGTAGTGATAGCCAGGCCGCAGAAGCCATCCAGCAGGCTGCCCCCACGCGAGAGACCCACAGCGCAACCAGCAGTCACGCTCTCCGGAGCAGCAGCAAAGGTCAGAGACAAGTCGGGAACAGTGGAACCAGGGGTATTCTTGCGAGCACTGAGAGCTGAGCACAGACGCAGCGAATATCTCAGGACCCTGAAGCAGGAGCTGCTAAATACCCAGCATCATCGCACAGAGCATTTCCGGTTGGTAAGCGACGTCATCTGGAGAGTGGCTGAAGGGCGCTATCAGATGGTACTGGCGCCGGACTCGCCCTTGCGGGAGCTAGTGTTGAGAGAAGCTCACGAGGCACCATCCGCAGGCCATACCGGCAGGGACAAGACGCTGGAGCGGGTCCGAAGACGTTTCTGGTGGCCGCGAATGGACCTGGATATAGCTGAATGGGTGAAGACTTGTGTAACCTGTCAGCAAACTCAGCCGCGCCAAGGATACCCAGCAGGCCTGTTACAGCCTCACACTGTGCCTAGCCGGTTGTGGGAAGTGGTGAGCATAGATTTTGTCACTGGGCTCCCCACGACAGAGAGAGGTGTGAATGCCTTTGCTACATTTACTTGTAAACTGAGTAAGATGGTGCACGTGGTCCCAATGGCGTATAACGATAGCTCAGCGGAGGTGGTGACCAGAATGTTCATGGATGCAGTATGGCGACTGCACGGGGCCCCGATGAAGATTGTGTGCGACCGGGACCCGCGCTTTCGAGACGCTCTGACTCAGGAGTTCATGCGACTGATGGGCGTAAAGGTAGCCAGCACCACCCCTTATCACCAGCAGAGTGATGGCCAAGCTGAGCGCAGTAACCACACTGTGGAGCGCATGCTGCGTTGTTACGTGGCAGAGAACTAGGAGGATTGGGACCTGTGGGTGGCTCCAGTGGAGTACGCCATCAACGACTCCAAGTCAGCAGTGACAGGGTTCTCACCGTTCGAACTGGTGTACGGACATGCGCCAGCGACCCAGTTGGACCTCTTCATGAACGCAGCTCTGGAGGGAGGCGCAAAGAGGAGGAAGGGAGGTCGCACAGCAGCGGACAAGCAGGGTACCGCTCACCAGTTGGCCAAACAGTTCGCGCAGCAGCTGCGGGCGGCACGAGAGGGTTTGCAACTGGCTCAGCAGCGTATGATAGAGCAGTTTGATGCACGACACCGTCTCCAGCAGTATAAGGTGAATGATCAGGTGTGGGTGGATGGACAGCACTTGACGCTGCCCGGTGATAGGGGCTTGAAACCCAAACTGCGCAACTTGCGGCACGGACCTTTGCGAATAGTAGAGTGTTTGTACAGCGATCGACAGCAGGAACTGCCAGTACAGGACCGAGGAGCCCCGTCAGCGTACAGACTGGAGTTGCCTGTGCACTGGAAGGTGCATGACACTTTCACTGCAGACAGGCTCAGCCCAGTACAGTCAGGAGCAGAGCACTTTGTCAGTAGACGGGAGGAGATGGCACCACCGCCAGTAATGGTAGAAGGGCAGAAGGAGCGCGAGGTGGAACGCATCATTCGCACGCGTTTCAGAAAGCTAGGCGGAAAAACTGGCGGGTCAGTACAGGAGTGGTTGACCAAGTGGAAGGGATTACCACACAGTCACAGCCAGTGGCGGACCCGAGAAGACCTGGAGGGCAAGGGAGGCAGGCTGGAACCTCTGAGAGCCTTTGAGGCCGACGAGGAGAAGCAGAGGAGGGCTCCAGAAAAGAGGCGGAGGGAGACGCACGGCCAGCAGCAGGAGCAGAGGGCTCAGCTCATGGCAATGAGAGCCCCCACTCCGAAGGTTTACAGTAAGGGTGCCCGTCACGCCGTCAGGTTTACCAGCCGCATCTCTCCACGGTGCAACATCCTGTGAGGATCCTCGTCCTCTTCTGTGGGACTGGGTCGGTAGAACAACAGTTCCAACGACAGTTCGACGGCTGCGAAGTGGTGACAGTGGACATTCTTCCCAAGTGGCAAGCAACATGCACCGAGGATATTCTTCACTGGAACTACAAGCTGTACCCCCGACACTACTTCGACGTGATCTGGGCGAGCCCACCATGTAAGGAGTACAGCAAAGCCAAGACTATAGGAGTACCAGATCTGGAACTGGCTGATCGACGAGTGAAACGTACACGGCAGATCATCGAGTACTACGATCCAGCATACTACTTCATTGAGAACCCAGCTGGGGATGCTCTGCGAGGACAGCACACGCGATCTGTGATGAAGGGTTTACCCGATCCTCACCCCGTCTCCTACTGTAGGTACGGGACACCTTACATGAAACCTACACATATTTGGATGAACGCCGTGCTACCCGTACCCCTGCTGCAGTGTACCCAAGCAACACCATGTCCCGCGAGAGCTGTGCTGGGAAAGCACGAGAACACATCGCAGGAAGGAGTTTCAGCGTCCAGAACACGAGGCATGGGGTCAGCGCAAGCAGTATACGCGATTCCCCGCACCTTATTGCACCATCTGTTCTGTGGACTGAAGTTGGGCAAGCGCATGAGCGAGGAAAGTGCAGCAGCTGTCATGGACCTCATCGCCATCCTGACAGCACAGACGGACGAGATCCCGATGCAGGAACAAGATACTGGGGTCTAAAATCCTCAGGGCGCAAAGCAGCGCAAGACCCGCGAAGCGAGAGGAGTACCAGGGCGACAGAACCGTTTAAGCGTTGGCAGCGTAATTCGGGGACGGAACCTCGGGAAACCCCCAGCGCGGAAGGGGACTCAGACCCAAGGACTGAGGGGCACGGGACCCAAGAACCCGAGGCTTAGAAGCCAGGGGGACTCAGACCCGAGGACTGAGGGGCACGGGACCCGAGAACCCGAGGCTTAGAAGCCAGCATCACTGTGCATGTTTGTTGATCCCCAGACAATGTAAATACAGGCAAAACACTAACGCTAGCGAGGACGTAAGCGCGCGCCTAAAAGGGGGGGAGAGTTGTGCTAGGGTAAGTCACGAGACAGAATGACAGACGCGTCAGAGTTACGAGTGACGGGTACTATGACAGTCATCAGTGACAGGCATTTATGTGACCAGATGACGAGAGGGTCTGACAGAAATGACTGACAGAAATGCCTGACCCGAAAGTGAGTTTTGGTGGGAAAACCAGCAGTCAGAGAAATTGGAGGGAAAGCTGGTAGACCTCCAATATTGCCAAGTCAGCACAGTTATAATTATTCAGAGTGATATGAAGTGACCTGGAATGATTGATAATGAAACTGGGCTAGTCGGCAGATTCTATGATGTGACAGATCGAGTTCTCATGAAGTCGACATCGAGTTGTGTTCGAAAGCTCGAGATCGGAGACCATGGCATAAAGCAAGCCGAGCAGGCTCAATGAGTCAGTTTGAAATTAGTTACTGTTAACAGCCACACCTGGTTGTTTGTAACTTCGACATTGATTAAGAAAGATCCGATTCAAATATTTGTATCAGGCTTACAGCTATACATATCTCCTTGCAGGCTTGAACTAGGTTCCCTGTATTGTTAAAAAGACATAGAAGCTCTTACAGAGCACCCCCGAACACAGTGTGTGTCTTCGCCCGATGATCCAGCAGCAGCACGTATTTCCGCTCCGGATATCGCGGCGTCGCCCAGAGGGGTGACGCTATTATCCGTAACTCCATCCGAGTTATTGGCTATGGATGACGATGCCTTCTGGGCTGCGGTGGATGCGGTTGAGGAGTCGCCGGACCCAGAGGAGGAAGATACCGTCTGGAGTTGCGATGCTGAGGTTACTGCCGATGCTAACGCTGCTGGAGGAATGCAGCATTCCGCATGCTCATTGTCGTACGACACGTTAGCAACAACTGATGATGACGATCGTGTGTGCCGGATGCATGGATACCGGTTGGGGTACGGACTGAAAACCATGCTAAAGGCATGCTAAACACGGACGTGCTAACATGCCTAAGGAATATTCCCTAACAGATTCGCTTCTTTAGTATGTCTTTTGCACGCGGTTAGCATGTCGTTAACACATAATGTGATAACGACATGCTGACGACATGCCGCTAACATAATGTGGGGGGAGATTGTTTTCACAAATTTCCCTATCACGCTAAAGCCAAACCAACATAAATTGAAAATTTTCAGGGGGCATTGATCCAGTGACCTCACGCGCAGAAGCACACATCATGTCCACTCGACCACGTGACCATAACGATGGGCATTCCGAGACGATGACGATAGTGAATCGATCGATGAGGATAGGCGATGACGCGAGTGAAGGGCTTGGCGAAAATTAAAAAAAGAAATTGAGCGTGACGTCGTGACATCGGTGTAGGTGATGAAGAATTGAAGATTACGATACGATCAGCGATGGTCAAAATCGCACAGTAGAAAGACATCGGAATTCAAAATTCCGAACACGCAAACGGCTATGTGCTATAGACGATATCGGCTAGTGTGCTATAGACGTCTATCGGCTAGTGCGATAGACGATAACGGATATTCCTCCAAACACGCAAACGGCTAGTGCTAAGTACATGCTACTGTCGCACTATACGCACCTTAACGCCGCCAAGGACTCCTCTCTAAGTTCGTACAACAAGTTCTTACAGTTCGTTCTTCCAGCGCAGCCCTTTAGGTACAACAAAGAAAAAATGAGTCACCCAACCAAAGATGAGCGCGAGGCATACGAAGACCTATGCGAAAGCATGGGGGAGGAGCAATCCCTTGCGGGGTTGCTCCAATATGTAACATGGCATAGGGCGAAAGACTCCGCACCCGATTGCGCCGCCGCCCCCGCCAAAGCCGCAAAACCTGCGGGGAACTTCAAACGATTGGCCTCCACGAAAAAAAGGAAGGGGAGAGAAGGAGCGGTCACGCGCGTCCGTGGGATTGTCCAACCCCACGAGCGGGCGGTGCGGACCGCAATTAGGAAAGTGATCGGTATAGACCCGCCCATTGAGGAACGCACCTCGCTTGTAGTCACGTTTTTCTTGTTTTCTTGTGGGTTATTCGTTAATTAACTTGTTGTTCTTCCTTTGCGCGCGCAGTGGCCACGAAAGATTGGAATCCGGTGGTCCTAGTGGGCGCCCAACCCGACCTCTACCCAAAATTGGTCCCCACTATCGCGAAGGAGGCGGGTTTCGATCCCGCCTCCGACCCCATAATCGTTCCATATATTCAGGGCAAAGTCCGCGCGGACATAAATAACTTCCGCACCGCGTGGAAATATGGGCGATGGTTGAAGGAGGGGAAGGAATGGGTACACAAGCCGTGTCCCAACCACCCGTATTCCAAGGTCGACGGGGCGGAAGGGCTAAAAATATCGGAGCCCACTGAGAAGGCGAAAATCGCCGCCTTCAAAGCAGCAGGGATCGCGACCCTGTCTCTTCCCAAGGATTGGGAGGAAGGCAAGGGTACGCTGCTGGAAGCACGTAAGTTTCTTGCCTCTTGCAACGCTTAGGACTGTCTTAGCACTACGTTATCACTACTTTATCATACTGCGTCTGTCATAACATAGGGTTCACCTTTCGTGTTGCACGTCCGCGTTAGCACGTGCATAGCATACCATATCACGTTCATAGCATATTAACGACGTAATATCTACCTGAATATGTCAATACTTTTTTGCAGGCGATTATCTTTTAGACCATTGGGTCAAGCAACTCAGCCATACTGTGGCTGAGGAGGAGGAGGAGGAGGAGGAGGCCACCAAGGAGGTGGTGGGCGGGGAGCAAGCGGTTGTAGCCTCTCCCTCCAAAAGATCAAGGCATGGAAAAAAAGAGAAGGGGGGGAGCCTTCTGAAAGTGACCAAGAGGATCACGCCGACCTCGTGAAGAGGTACCCGGTTGGAACACACGTATGGGTGTTCTGCCGGAAAACCGATGACGACGAGGAGGTGGATCCCCCCCTTGGTGAGGATTGCTACTTCACCTCGAGTGGGTCCCTCAAGGCGGAGGTCCCGCTCCTCGCGGGAGAGGTCACCGCATGTGACCTCTCCGCGACGGTCGGGCACTGGGAGGACCCCAAGGCCCTCAAGCTCCCCCCCCTCTTCCTTGCCATAGAGGTATGCAAACTCTTCCCTTGCTCGCTGTAAGTTTTTATTAGTTAGTACGTCTTTAACATGTCTTTAGTATGCTCATAGCATGTTATTACAGTGATACGGTTTCCCTTGTTTTTCTTGCTTGCCAATTAACTTGAATAGTGTTTTTCCTCAGGTGAAAAAAGTGAACCACCGGACCGGAACCGTCGGCGTTGACGAGTTCGGTGGGAAAGCCTATGGTGCTTTGAGCACAATCATAAAAAAAAACCGAGGTCTTTTTGGAGACCAAGGATTCCAAGGAGGCCAAGGCATTTGAAAAGTTCTTTTACGCCGCATTCCGCGGGAAAAAGGGCGCCGTCCTGGAGAAGCAGCCGGTGGCGCTAGTAGTTGACGCCTCCTACATCCGCAAAGGGGCGGTTGAAAAAAGCCTTTCATGGCTCAAAGTAGGATCACCTGAATCCTTGAACATCGGCCAAGGTCTTTATCGACCATGGTCTGTATTAATATCTTTTTTCATTCAGTTTGTATTGCTAATAGTCTTCACTTGCTTTCCTGTGTACAAACCTGCTTAGTTGAGCATGCTGGTCACAACTTTGTTCCCCGCGTATACGCGTGTGTTATGCGTGTAGTGCATGCTAACACCGGTGTTAGCATGCCATTAGTATGTCGTTAGTGTAGTATCGTTAGCATGTCAATAGCATGTCGATAGTATGCGTTTGGTACGTAATCATTAGCACGAGCATAGCATGCTAAAGGCATACTAATGACATTATATGCACATGCTAACATAAGTTATCATATCGGCGTTGGTATGTATGTAGTACGTCCATAGCATGTCGTTAGTCTAGTATCGTTAACATGTGAATAGCATGTCGATAGTATGCGTTTAGTATGCACTTGTTAGTACGATCATAGCATGCTAAAGGCATGCTAATGACACTATATGAACATGCTATCATAAGTTATCATATCAGTGTTAGTATCCGCGTAGCACGTCCATAGCATGTCTTTAGTATGCGTTTATGATGGTTGCGTTAGCATGGACATATTATGCTAAAAACATACTAATGCAATGCTATGGACATCATATTGGCATACTAAACCACTTGGCTTGCCATTGTTAGCATGTCCGTAGTATGCCGTTAACATGCCGTTATGATGCCGTTAGTATGTCGTACTAAGAGCGTGCTAACGCCATGCTAACGCTGCGTTAGTGTGTCGTTAGCACATATCGGTAGTATGTCGTTAGCATGTAGTTAGCATATAAATTCCAGTTAGCATACATGCTAACGGCATGCTAACGTTGTGTTAATATGTCGTTAGCATACATTGTTATAATTCGTTAACATGTCGTTAGCATGTGTTAGTACGTCGTTAGCATGCATACTAACGTTTTCCAGGACCGTAGGGACAATCTGTGCAGATATCGCCCTCGGAAAAAAAGCACACAACAGGAGAAACGAACAGAACGAATACAAAGCAGGCGCTCGAAAACCAATAGTAAATTCCTGCAAAATATCAGTCAGTGAAAGCTTGTGACAACATCAAAACCGTCGGGCTGCGGCACAGCCCGTCAGCCGGCCTACAAGAACGAATGCCGTCTACGAAGAAATATAAGTGCCGCCAGCAAACGAATGTTGCTGGCGGCGTCACACGTAGAGCGACAACGAACGCGACCTGTAGAACAACGAAACGCAACTCAGCAAGGATGTTGCGATTTAACCGGAAATCGGTTAATATGCAAGGGAAAAATACATGCAGCAGAATAAAGCAGGACACAGCAGAATGCAGTGTGAGGTGCGCCGCAAAACGAAAGCGTCAAGAATCAACGTGTGAGTCAAAATCGAGATAATATCGGATATGTGAAATCAGCCAGCCGCGGCCCGCGTGGGTCTCACCGGTGAGCCGATTTCGCCATGACATGACATGCGTTTCCATGTTGATGTCGACCGGACGATGGATGGAGGTCACATCGACATGTCTAGCTGTCGAACGATGTCGTGCCACCTTTCGTCTCTGAACGACTGTATTGAGGTCACCATGTAATGTAGTTCCACAGTGGGATTCCATTGTTCCCCTACTGTCCCATTTTACACCTGTTCGCGACAGGTGTAAAATGGGACAGTATGGTTTCGGGTGTGGCATTCAACTGTGACACTGTAATCTTTGTGCGACGAAAGAAAGCACCGTGTCGCAAATACCATGCCATGTCAGCATGTTGCGAAAGCCTGTATTCAGTCGCATCGCATTTGTCGCGACGACGCCACACTTAAGGGCTTTATGTGGTGCAGTTTTTTAATTGGCGATTATGCGCGATCGGTCGGGAATATCTTATATAGGGCATCTGAAATCTGTCGCGCTGATAAGTTCTGCATGAATATCCATAATTCGATACTACGCCCAGGAATATTATGTGCGTCTCTGATTAGCGGCAATGCTCGATCGATTGATATAACTCTCCGGCTAGCCATATAAAGGTGACCGGTGTGGACTGCAACATAATTATATATGGGCGGTTACTCTCGATCTGTCGGGGAAATCACACTGTTTCCGTAAAAAAGGGCCCCCAAAAATTTAAGCGCCGTGACACTTGAGACAGTTCTGGTAGTATCGTGTATGTCGATGTCACTTTTTTCAGGAAAACCTGTTTCGCTCCTATAAGGGAAACGCAGGACCTTGCAGCATCTTTTTGAAAAAGCTGCGAACCTTCGTTGCGTATAATCGGATCTTTTGGCGACACGACAGAAAACATACCCCTTGCGACAAAAGAGAGGCGCTTCCACTGCCCGATTCTGTGCTCTGCCGCTACTCCGTGATGGTGGGTGGCACTTCCCATCGGGAGGAATAGCGACTATTCTGGCTCGCTTCTATGTAGGTGTCTGCCATGTCTACTGAATGTTGCTCTGTTGCTATGAACGGACCGCTGCAGCAGTCGGTCACAATAGTTCCTAAATTCAATTTTGTTTAGAAAGCCGTCTCGGCGTAGTGAGGCCGTTCTGCCAGTGGAAGCGGAGCTACGACCGCTCTTGGCGGGTTTACATAACCTGATGAAATAGTCACTTTGGGCGTCCCCTAGTTTACTATAAAATATAGTGAAGCACATAACGTGATACAGTGGGAACTCAAGCCGTGAAGGCTCACATGCCGATGCACACAACTTTTCAGAAAACCGTCCCTTACGTTGGTATCAGGGTATTTATTGTGATGTTCTTTCTATGACATACTGCCTGTTACTGTAGTACGGTACGAACAGAGTGGTGGAACTAATAATAGAAAAAGTTCATATTTCATGACAACTTCCGAACCTCCGCCAAGTCCTGAATAAGATCCCGAAGACCCGTGATTTTGCGGGACGCTTGGGATTTGAGAAATCGGTTCCTTCCACAGGTTTTCGGCGTCGTCAGAAATATCTTGGAAAGCGATTGTGAGTCACTGAGAAATCTGTGTAAGTGTTGCCCGATTGGGATTGGCTCCCGCAAGCCACAACAAGGCAGAATCACACACTCGAAAATGTAACCCCCATCCATGAGAAACAATGGGCACCTACGAGCTCATTTTCTCACCCATCGTGTAATGTCCTAACAAATATAAAATAACCATTTTCCCCAAGAAAGAGATGCAGTAGTAAATGAGAAACTAGGGCAATTTGCTTACAAAGTTGTCAACACTGCTAGAATCTCAATTCACTTACAAAAATTGTCAACACTGCTTGTTTTTATCGCACATTAAGTACAGTCTAATGTTACAGCTGAAATCAATAAGGGTATAACCCAACACTTCACTCAAGGTTGAACTCTGCAGAGTAAGAGTCTCAACACCCTGATACCCCATCCAAATACAGCACACTAAAAGTACACTCAGTCCCAGAATCTAACGCACTTTCTCCGGCACACTTACAATACATTTTCCCTATCGTGCTCAAAACAAGCTGCTGCTTCACGCCAACAACTCCAAACTGTCTCTCACGTGCCGCTCGAAGAGTGCAAACTGCACTTTCAAGGCAGCAGGCTCTTGCTGAGCTAGCCTTGTCTTCGAACCTGTGCGACATCAGCAAATTTTATTAACTTGTTAAAAGCTATCTTCTGGCGGCGAACAGAACTCACGAAAAATCAAGCCGTAACGTGTTGATTTCACATACTGTTTGATGGAGTCCTATCGGGAATATGTAGGAAACCCAAGCTTAGGGAAAACGAAAGGGAAACGGGAAGGGACAATGCCAAGCGGTATACCTTTAGTTTTGGCTCGAGGAGAGTGCCGCGCTTCCTCAGGGCGCGCTAGCAGGAAAAGCCGCTCGCCGTTCGGATGAATGACCGTTAATCCAAAAGCATCGCCTTTTTCGCAGCCAAACCTGGACACAAACAGGGATGCCTGTTACGAACACCGCGCTAGCAAGAAAGAGCTACTGTGGCTGCCTACACTCCAGGTCTAAGTCTCCAGCTTTTGGTATCACAGTTAGACGGGGCTGAGAGGGAACTCGGTAGATGAGATCCTACTGGGCATCACTCAGCGAACCCCTTTCTACTGAGACCTAACGCAGTGCCAGTTGTTGAACGGGTGAAAGCTCCGGTGCGCAACCTTTTGGGTTTCTGCAACGTCCAGTGTGCGGAATCTGTGAGCGGAGTCCAGGTCGGTCGCGGCAGCAGACCATCCATCCGCAGCTGCTGAGGTGGCAGGCCATCGCGTTGCAGTTAGTACTATGCCAACTATCGTTCCGAAGAAACAAAAGGATTTAAAGCGTTAACGAAAGGAAAGTTCCACAGGGTGCTGGAAAACCTCTTCAAACTGTGCGCGGTAGTCCGTTTGTTTTTCACATTGCCGGGCAACGCTGCCGGACACGATGGCAGTTGATCCGAATAACGGGTCATGCACACTGGTGACAGAGGACAGTCGGAGGCGTTGCACAATCATGACCATCTCGACATCGAGGGCCATGTGCTGAAAAGGAGAGACGGCCAAAGAAAAGCGTGAGTGCACCGCCAAAAGGGTACGGGTGAGTTCAAGACCAATCGAGAAAAGCTGACCAGCGTGATGGAGAACGATTTCTTCATTTAAACGAAATAGGTTTTTGTAAGAGCTGCCACTGTAAGTTTAGGACTATAAATTATACCTGAACAACAGAGTCATGGATGTTTGCCCGTGTCTCCCAGTTTGCGAGTTCACCACGAGTGAACACTTCTAGGCCGAGTTCCACATTTTTTGCACCGATTGAAGCCTGCGATGAATAGCAGTCCGCTACCAAAGCTCCGTCGAGCGGCTCTTGCTGCCACACGAAACGCAAGTTGTCAGTCATTCAATAGAATAGCACAAACCATGGTAAAGGACGATAAATCGCTTTGCTCCGAAGACGCACCAGCTCATCTACCATGATTGAAAGCGCCTCTCTCAGCAACTCCCCAAGATAAGCTATGCTTGAGTGCATATCTGCCTCCGATTGCATAGAGGCGTGTTCATATTGTTCATTTGGCTCGAATTCGTCCTGTCGTGCCCGCAAGGGCATAGCCACTTTCCCTCGACAGAGAGGTCTCCGTCCCAAGTGACTTTTGACCGTGCTCAGAGCCGTGTCAGTTTTGAAAAAGACTGCGCGACGTCCGCTGATTTTGCTGGAAGACTCGCGTGACCGGGAAAAGCAAACTGAGCACTGCGTGTTCGCGCGTGAAGTACTAGCGTTGCTACTATTGACAGAGGAGGACGTGCGTCCACGACCGCACGGAGAAGCCATTTTTGTTTTGTTAGAAAACTCTTTCTACGCTGCGTCTACGGGGGTAAAGGTGCCTGCACAGTTTCTTATACTTGCATAGTCTGAAACTAAAATGTTCGAGGTAATGATGTCTGCATGCGCAATTTGAATATCATGTATACCTTTGCCTTGCAAGCAGTTTAAAGATTCGAGATTTTTATCGAGCATATTTGAATATCCTTGACAAGTACCCCGATGGCGCACAGATTCCCGAAAGCTGTTTTCGATGCTTTACGAGCTGAGAAAGGGCAGCTTTCGTAGGAAATGCGTAGTC
>LGRX02012946.1:0-15111 GCA_001247695.2 Cymbomonas tetramitiformis | reverse complement strand
GCATGGGGCATCTGGGGCAACCTTGGGGCATGCATCCCCCGGGCTTGGGGGCATACAATGCAACCTTGGGGCATGCATGTGTCGGGCA
Organism: Cymbomonas tetramitiformis; assembly: GCA_001247695.2. Lineage (NCBI taxonomy): Eukaryota > Viridiplantae > Chlorophyta > Pyramimonadophyceae > Pyramimonadales > Pyramimonadaceae > Cymbomonas > Cymbomonas tetramitiformis. The sequence continues at coordinate 15,023 of LGRX02012946.1, read as the reverse complement.
TGGGGCATACAGGCATCCTTTGGGGCATGCATCTCGCCGGGGCATGGGGCATACAGTGGCAACCTTGGGGCATGCATCCGGGCATGGGGCATACAGGGCATCCTTGGGGCATGCATACCCTGGGGCTTGGGGCATACAGGGCAACTTTGGGGCATGCATCCCCTGGGGCTTGGGGCATACAGGGCAACCTTGGGCCATGGGGCATGCTAGGGGCAGGCGGGCACGCACCTGCAGCAGCATGAGCAGCAGAAGCTGGTTGGGCTGCCCCACCCTGCCGCTTCACTTGTGCTGAAGGGGCACACACAGTAGGTATCAGGCGAAAACCCCTTACTTGAAGAACTTCTTAGTATCAGAAGAAAACCCCTTGTAGACAGATTTACTTAAAAGAAGACAGCGCAGGAAACCAAAGATGCATACGGTGACTGTGGGAAAGGAAATACGGTTTCTGTCTTCGCGTTTCCTTTTTTTTTGGACCGCAGCCGCGCCAGGCTGTTGAGGCGGACCAGCATCTGTGGAAGGAAAGATGCGTTCTTTAAAAGAATAAAAGAATAAAAGAAAAAAAGAAGACGATGAGGGAAAGGCAAGTAGAAGCGATGTTCTTACCTGCGGCTGGGTGAACCTGCGTGGGAATCAGGGAGTGCCCAGTCATCCGCTCGACGCGGCTAAACCCCTCCTGGTCCAATCTGCTGCCGCGGTGGACCTTGAAGTCACTCCTGGCGAAATGATACTCCAAGGCCACGCGCTCATGGATCGCGTGGGGGGGGTCGGCGTCTTGAACGGTGTACAGCCCGGTATCCGGGTGCCGCGACTTGATCCTGGAAGAAAAGAAATGTACGATGAGGTTGAAGCAAGCAGCTGACGAAAAGTAGGGCAGGCAGGTTAGCATGCGTACCATACAACCTGCTTCGTGGTTTGATCACCACGTTTGGCGACGTAGGTGTACTCCACCATGCAGTCGCCGCATGCTGGGAACACGACGGTGTACCAGTTCGGTCCGTCATGTTGCCTGCGACAGCGTTCGATTTCTTTTCGACTCATCATGAAGTCGAATTTGCAGTCGACGCAGTGGTCGACCAACCAGCAGCCGTCAGCATCTTTTTCATGTCGTCGCGTGCGGTTTAAGACTTTCTGAATATATTTTCCCTCAGCAGCATCTGGGTCTTTGCACGCGCCTGGCATTTTTGCGAGAAAGAAGGAAGTAAAAGGTAAAGGTAAAGCGGGCGCTGCGAAGGTTAAATTTTGTTAAAGCTTGCAGTGGGGGATACCATGGGGCATGCCCGCCGCAGCGGCGGGCATGCCCCAATCGTACGAACTGTAGCGCAGAGAGTCGAGTTTCAGGGATTTAACAAGAAAAGTCGAGGCATCATCGAATCTAGGGAGCGGTCGTTTGTACTTCGCCAGAAATCGCCGGCGACACGAGCGTGGCAACGCTTGTGTCACGCCTTCATGAGGTCAGGTCGCGATTTCAGGTCACCATGACGCGATCGGGCTATGACTTCCTTCCCACCTGGTGTCCGATAGGCTTTATCCTTCATCTGATGCCCGATCGCATGATATCAAACATGTGACATTTCCCAGCACCGTGCGCTGTTTCAGGCCTCAACCCCAACTTTCGGGTCGCCATCGTACGCAACGGTGGCTCCCCGCCGACCCTCGGCACATTATGGATGGATCGTACTGAGCATGTAGGCGAATTCCAAATAGATATATCAGCCTCCCTCCTATCCCACTCCCGATGGTGTGGCACCAAACATGCGATATTTTCGGGCACTGTGGGCTGTTGTTTCCGCCCTCACTTTGGGCGCGACCGTACGCAACGGCGGCTCCCCGCCAAACCTCGGCACATTATGGATGGATTGTACCGAGCATGTAGATGGTTTTCAAATGACAACATTGCCCGCTCCTTCATCTGATGCCCGATCGCATGATATCAAACATGTGACATTTCCCAGCACCGTGCGCTGTTTCAGGCCTCAACCCCAACTTTGGTCGCCATCGTACGCAACGGTGGCTCCCCGCCGACCCTCGGCACATTATGGATGGACTGTACTGAGCATGTAGGCGATTTCCAAATAGATATATCACCCTCCCTCCTATCCCACTCACGATGGCGTGGCACCAAACATGCGATATTTTCGGGCACTATGGGCTGTTGTTTCCGCCCTCAACTTTGGGCGCCACCGTACGCAACGGCGGCTCCCCGCCAACCCTCGGCACATTATGGATGGACTGTACTGGGCATGTAGATGATTTTCAAATGAAAACATTGCCCGCTCCTTCATCTGATGCCCGATCGCATGATATCAAACATGTGACATTTCCCAGCACCGTGTGCTGTTTCAGGCCTCAACCCCAACTTTGGTCGCCATCGTACGCAACGGTGGCTCCCCGCCGACCCTCGGCACACTATGGATGGACCGTACTGAGCATATAGGCGATTTCCAAATAGATATATCACCCTCCCTCCTATCCCACTCCCGATGGCGTGGCACCAAACATGCGATATTTTCGGGCACTGTGGGCTGTTGTTTCCGCCCTCAACTTTGGTGACATTGGGCGCCACCGTACGCAACGGCGGCTCCCCGCCAACCCTTGACAAATTATGGATGGAACGTGCTGGGCATGTAGATGGTTTTCAAATGAAAACATTGCCCGCTCCTTCATCTGATGCCCGATCGCATGATATCAAACATGTGACATTTCCCAACACGCAGTGCGTGTGGTTGCGTTGTTTTAGGCCTCAACCCCAACTTTGGTCGCCATCGTACGCAACGGTGGTTCCCCGCCGACTCTCGGCACATTATGGATGGACTGTACTGAGCATGTAGGCGATTTCCAAATAGATATATCACCCTCCCTCCTATCCCACTCCCGATCGCGTGGCACCAAACATGCGATATTTTCGGGCATTGTGGGCTGTTGTTTCCGCCCTCAACTTTGGGCGCCACCGTACGCAACGGCGGCTCCCCGCCAACCCTTGACAAATTATGGATGGAACATGCTGGGCATGTAGATGTTTTTCAAATGAAAACATTGCCCGCTCCTTCATCTGATGCCCGATCGCATGATATCAAACATGTGACATTTCCCAGCACCGTGCGCTGTTTCAGGCCTCAACCCCAACTTTGGTCGCCATCGTACGCAACCGTGGCTCCCCGCCGACCCTCGGCACATTATGGATGGACTGTATTGAGCATGTAGGCGATTTCCAAATAGATATATCACCCTCCCTCCTATCCCACTCCCGATGGCGTGGCACCAAACATGCGATATTTTCGGGCACTGTGGGCTGTTGTTTCCGCCCTCACTTTGGGCGCGACCGTACGCAACGGCGGCTCCCCGCCAAACCTCGGCACATTATGGATGGATTGTACTGAGAATGTAGATGATTTTCAAATGAAAACATTGCCCGCTCCTTCATCTGATGCCCGATCGCATGATATCAAACATGTGACATTTCCCAGCACCGTGCGTTGTTTCAGGCCTCAACCCCAACTTTGGTCGCCATCGTACGCAACCGTGGCTCCCCGCCGACCCTCGGCACATTATGGATGGACCGTACTGAGCATGTAGGCGATTTCCAAATAGATATATCAGCCTCCCTCCTATCCCACTCCCGATGGCGTGGCACCAAACATGCGATATTTTCGGGCACTGTGGGCTGTTGTTTCCGCCCTCAACTTTGGGCGCCACCGTACGCAACGGCGGCTCCCCGCCAACCCTTGACAAATAATGGATGGAACGTGCTGGGCATGTAGATGGCTTTCAAATGAAAACATTGCCCGCTCCTTTATCTGATGCCCGATCGCATGATATCAAACATGTGACATTTCCCAGCACCGTGCGTTGTTTCAGGTCTCAACCCCAACTTTGGTCGCCATCGTACGCAACCGTGGCTCCCCGCCGACCCTCGGCATATTATGGATGGACCGTACTGAGCATGTATGCGATTTCCAAATAGATATATCAGCCTCCCTCCTATCCCACTCCCGATGGCGTGGCACCAAACATGCGGTATTTTCGGGCACTGTGGGATGTTGTTTCCGCCCTCACTTTGGGCGCGACCGTACGCAACGGCGGCTCCCCGACAACCTCGGCACATTATGGATGGACTGTACTGAGCATGTAGATGATTTTCAAATGAAAACATTGCCCGCTCCTTCATCTGATGCCCGATCGCATGATATCAAACATGTGACATTTCCCAGCACCGTGCGTTGTTTCAGGCCTCAACCCCAACTTTGGTCGCCATCGTACGCAACCGTGGCTCCCCGCCGACCCTCGGCACATTATGGATGGACCGTACTGAGCATGTAGGCGATTTCCAAATAGATATATCAGCCTCCCTCCTATCCCACTCCCGATGGCGTGGCACCATGCAAACATGCGGTATTTTCGGGCACTGTGGGCTGTTGTTTCCGCCCTCAACTTTGGGCGCCACCGTACGCAACGGCGGCTCCCCGCCAACCCTTGACAAATTATGGATGGAACGTGCTGGGCATGTAGATGGTTTTCAAATGACAACATTGCCCGCTCCTTCATCTGATGCCCGATCGCATGATATCAAACATGTGACATTTCCCAGCACCGTGCGCTGTTTCAGGCCTCAACCCCAACTTTGGTCGCCATCGTACGCAACGGTGGCTCGCCGCCGACCCTCGGCACATTATGGATGGATCGTACTGAGCATGTAGGCGATTTCCAAATAGATATATCAGCCTCCCTCCTATCCCACTCCCGATGGCGTGGCACCAAACATGCGATATTTTCGGGCACTGTGGGTTGTTGTTTCCGCCCTCAACTTTGGGCGCCACCGTACGCAACGGCGGCTCCCCGCCAACCCTTGACAAATTATGGATGGAACGTGCTGGGCATGTAGATGGTTTTCAAATGAAAACATTGCCCGCTCCTTCATCTGATGCCCGATCGCATGATATCAAACATGTGACATTTCCCAGCACCGTGCGTTGTTTCAGGCCTCAACCCCAACTTTGGTCGCCATCGTACGCAACCGTGGCTCCCCGTCGACCCTCGGCACATTATGGATGGACCGTACTGAGCATGTAGGCGATTTCCGAATAGATATATCAGCCTCCCTCCTATCCCACTCCCGATGGCGTGGCACCAAACATGCGATATTTTCGGGCACTGTGGGCTGTTGTTTCCGCCCTCAACTTTGGGCGCCACCGTACGCAACGGCGGCTCCCCGCCAAACCTCGGCACATTATGGATGGAACGTGCTGGGCATGTAGATGGTTTTCAAATGACAACATTGCCCGCTCCTTCATCTGATGCCCGATCGCATGATATCAAACATGTGACATTTCCCAGCACTGTGCGCTGTTTCAGGCCTCAACCCCAACTTTGGTGTTTGGTCGCCATCGTACGCAACGGTGGCTCCCCGCCGACCCTCGGCACATTATGGATGGACCGTACTGAGCATGTAGGTGATTTCCAAATAGATATATCACCCTCCCTCATATCCCACTCCCAATCGCTTGCACGCGTGGCACCAAACATGCGACATTTTCGGGCATTGTGGACTGTTGTTTCCGCCCTCAACTTTGGGCGCCACCGTACGCAACGGCGGCTCCCCGCCAACACTTGACACATTATGGATGGAACGTGCTGGGCATGTAGGTGATTTTCAAATGAAAACATTGCCCGCCCCCCCCCATCTCATTCCTGATGCCATGGTATCAAACATGTGACACTTCCCAGCACTGTGCGCTGTTTCAGGCCTCAACCCCAACTTTGGTCGCCATCGTACGCAACGGGGGCTCCCCGCCGACCCTCGGCCCATTATGTATGGACTGTGCTGAGCATGTAGGCGATTTCCAAATAGATATATCACCCTCCCTCCTATCCCACTCCCGATGGCGTGGCACCAAACATGCGACATTTTCGGGCACTGTGGGCTGTTGTTTCCGCCCTCAACTTTGGGCGCGACCGTACGCAACGGCGGCTCCCCGCCAACCCTTGACAAATTATTGGATGGAACGTGCTGGGCATGTAGGAGATTTTCAAATGAAAACTTTGCCCGCTCCTTCATGTGATGCCCGATCGCATGATATCAAACATGTGACATTTCCCAGCACCGTGCGCTGTTTCAGGCCTCAACCCCAACTTTGGTCGCCATCGTACGCAACCGTGGCTCCCCGCCGGCCCTCGGCATATTATGGATGGACTGTATTGAGCATGAAGGCGATTTCCAAATAGATATATCACCCTCCCTCCTATCCCACTCCCGATGGCGTGGCACCAAACATGCGATATTTTCGGGCACTGTGGGCTGTTGTTTCCGCCCTCAACTTTGGGCGGCCACCGTACGCAACGGCGGCTCCCCGACAACCCTCGGCACATTATGGATGGACTGTACAGAGCATGTAGATGATTTTCAAATGACAACATTGCCCGCTCCTTCATCTGATGCCCGATCGCATGATATCAAACATGTGACATTTCCCAGCATTGTGCGTTGTTTCAGGCCTCAACCCCAACTTTGGTCGCCACCGTACGCAACGGTGGCTCCCCGCCGACCCTCGGCACATTATGGACGGACTGTACTGAGCCTGTAGATGGTTTTCAAATGAAAACATTGCCCGCTCCTTCATCTGATGCCCGATCGCATGGTATCAAACATGTGACATTTCCCAGCACTGTGCGCTGTTTCAGGCCTCACCCCCAACTTTGGTCGCCATCGTACGCAACGGTGGCTCCCCGCCGACCCTCGGCACATTATGGATGGACTGTACTGAGCATGTAGGCGATTTCCAAATAGATATATCACCCTCCCTCCTATCCCACTCCCGATGGCGTGGCACCAAACATGCGATATTTTCGGGCACTGTGGGCTGTTGTTTCCGCCCTCAACTTTGGGCGCCACCGTACGCAACGCCGGCTCCCCGCCAATCCTTGGTACATTATGGATGGAACGCGCTGGGCATGTAGGAGATTTTCAAATGAAAACATTGCCCGCTCCCCCCATATCATTCCTGATGGCATGGTATCAAACATGTGACATTTCCCAGCACTGTGCGTTGTTTCAGGCCTCAACCCCAACTTCGGTCGCCATACATCGTACGCAACGGTGGCTCCCCGTCGATCGACCCTTGGCACGCTATGGATGGACTGTACTGAGCATGTAGGTGATTTCAAAATAGATATATCACCCTCCCTCCTATCCCACTCCCGATCGCGTGGCACCAAACATGCGACATCTCATTCCTGATGGCATGGTATCAAACATGTGCCATTTTCTGGGATTATGACAATGTGGATTGTGTCAGGCCTCAACTCCAACTTTGGTCGCCATCGTACGCAACGGCGGCTCCCGGCCGCAACCCGTGGCGTAATGTACAGCAACGGTGGCTCCCCGTCGACCCTCGGCACACCATGGATGGAATATGCGTATGGGGGATCGCTTGGCAACTAAGAGTTGTTCCATTCATTGTCGCAAACCGGGGGGGGGGAGGGGGTATGGCAGTTCACTCCCCACCACCCCAGTGGACATTTAGATGTCAATGCACAGTGTTAATCAGCAGTGGCAAGCACCATCATGTCACCACGCCACACCCTCTCTCCGGACAAAAACAATGAAATCCTCCCCCCACCCTTGCGCGACAATAAATGGAACACTCATAAAGGCGGCAGGCATGCAACATTTTCATTTTCAAGTCAGTCAAAAACATTTTTTTATCTGCAAATTTGCATACACTGCCGAGCGTGCAGCGCCCTGTTTAGGCGCATTTATGGGAGATAGCTCGCCACGGACGGGATCTGGTTGCACAGGTGCCAGGCGTGTGGCAACTCTTCGGTTTCACTCTGCACTGCATCGCCTCAAGTCAAACTTGATTAGAAGCTTTTTTGGCCTGGCCCGAAGGGTTTTATGTTCTTACTGAAAGAAAGGCATCAGCGCGTTCAGAGAAGATTTCTCTGGCTGAATGAACCTCTGTGTTCTTGGGTTTGGGCAACCCAGCAGCTCCCCCCCTACCAATTATTGCCCCATTCATCCGTGTGGATTTGCATATGGACAGCGTATGGACATCGTAAGGACCCATATGGACAAGCGTATGGACGGTCTGAACAGATTTCTGGCGAAACCTTGATGCATATGTAAGAACCATACGGACGACGGTGTCCATACGAAAGTGACCCAAAATGTCCCATGGACACCGTAAGGATTTCGTATGGACACCGTACGGATATCGTATGGACACCGTATGGACAGAACACGTGTCCACATGGTGTCCATACGCATGGACAGAGGCACTATCCAACCGCACGACAGCGCAGGGACACCGTATGGAAACCCGTATGGATAGCATATGGACGTCGTAACCGGACGTGCGGACAACGTATGGACTACCGTAAGGACAGCGTATGAACATCACAGTCGCACGTGCGGACACCGTATGTAATGCCGCAAGGACGGCATATGGACGGCGCATGGACATCGTAAACGTGCGTGCGGACGGCATTTAACTCCCATAAGGACAACGTATGGACGTCGCATGGACATCGTAACCGGACGTGCGGACAACGTATGGACCACCGTAAGGACAGCGTATGGATAGCGCATGGACCTCATAATCGCACGTGCGGACACCGTATGTAATCCCGTAAGGACGGCATATGGACGACGCATGGACATCGTAAACGTGCGTGCGGACGGTATATGGACAACGCATGGACGACGCATGGACGTCGTAATCGCACGTACGGACATCGTATGGACTACCGTAGGGACGGCGTATGGATAGCGCATGGACCTCATAATCGCACGTGCGGACACCGTATGTAATCCCGTAAGGACGGCATATGGACGACGCATGGACATCGTAAACGTGTGTGCGGACGGTATATGGACTCCCATATGGACAACGTATGGACATCATAATCGCACGTACGGACATCGTATGGACTACCGTATGGACATCGTAAACGTGCGTGTGGACGGCATATGGACACCCATAAGGACGGTCAATAATAGATAGTCCACACGCATGGACATCGGTGTCCGTACGTGTGGATAGCCTGTGTTTATAGATCTCAATGCGTATGGACGATGCAGTACACGCGTACGGACATCGGTGTCCGTGCGCGTGGATAGCTTGTGATCACAAAATATTTACAAGGTACAGGGATACACAAAACATTTACAAAATGTTTACAAAATGTTTTCTAGCCTAGCTTTTCGACTTCTTTACTGGCTTTTCATCTTCTTCCTTTTTTCTGTCAACGTTTCTCTTCCTTGGAATTTGAAAAGTGTCCGCCTTTTTGGAAGCGGAACCGCCCTTAACCTTCTCAATCTTCTTCCCATCCTTCTTGTCCTCCTCATCCTCCTCAGAGGATTGCTCCTCGTCGTCGTCCGCCTTGTCGACGCCCTCGCCCCCCTCCTCATCCTCCAAAGTCTCTCCGTCATTAGCAGCGGCGGGATCCTCGACAGACTCAACATCACCAACATTAGCATCACCATCGGCCGCGTTCTCCTCTTCATCTTCCGATTCTTGTGCATCTTGCTTCTGACACCCCCGCACGTCCTGGAACCAGTGACGGCTCGTTCCTCTCGTATGGAACTGCAAGTGAATGCAACCTTAGTAAGTGCATTAAGAGCAACGACAACAATTGACAAGCTAAATGCCACTAGATCACTACAAGCAAACACACCGTGACGGGGGGGTATCCACGGTCCCGTTCCGATACCTCAGCAGGCTCCAACTTCAGGCCGGCCAGTTTTCTCGCTGTCAGCCTCTCGGGATACAGCTTCTCCGTGTTGGCGTGCCTCAAGTAGGCCTTGTGTATCCTGCGTACATAAACCACTTGTTAGACGGCGTCCTTACGTATGTACACCGTCTTCCACCCGTATGGACGGCACAATAAATGGTGTCCACGCGTATGGACAGCGAAACAACACCACGCACACATGTACACATGGACGTTCGCGTAAGTGCAAAAGCTAAAAATGTGAACGTTGCAGGGGAAGGCAGGGAGGGAGGGAGGACTTGCCAGATAACATTTTTTTTAACTATAACTGACTGGAGGTTGTGCTCCAGCATCTCCATCGTTTTAGCAGCCGTCCCGGTGCGGAGTTGCTCGGCACTCACGAGCTCGTCCACCATCGACATGTGGTGGGAAAGAATCCGCTCCACGGGGTAAACCTCCCCCTTATCTGGGAGGTGAACGACGAATTCAACGTACAGCTCGTAGGTATCTTTGGGCAAAATCATTGGTTTCTCGTTCAATGAAGTTCCCGGCCCGATGGCGGCGACGGTAGCCCGACCAATGACAAGGTTCGGGAGGCCAGATTTGGTGGCCTTTCCGGTGTCGTAACCGGTACCGATACGACCCACGTCCGCCTGGGGGGTGGCGAAGACGTCCACCTGGTCCCCTACGGCCAAGGGGCCCTCGAGGTTGGGGGAGTGCTTCTCTGCCTGCGGGACCGGCTCTTCGGGGACCGTCTGTTGAGGCGCTTCCACCTGGACACCGTGCGGACGACGTGTGGACTAAGTCGTTCGTACGGGCGACACACGCGTGGAAACATATAAGAAAAACAGTGAAAAACTGGCGCTCACTGGCCAAAACGTACACCCCTGTGGACAACGTGCAAACTACGTGGTTCATAAGGGTGGAAACAATCAAGCGGCACAAGTTGAAAAAAGGTTCACATAACCACGAGCTTGGACACCGTTGCACAACGTGTGGACACCGGCACTCACAGGCGGAAGAGCACAAAAGTTACCTTTACTTCCGGTTTCTTTTCAGGGGCATCAGGGGCTTTGGCACCAAGCGCTGTGAAGATCTTGAAGTGCTTGCCTTCAGTGAGTGGCTTGCCAGCAGCAATTGCCAGAGCCACCTGCAGGCACGCCTCTGTCTCCTCCGGGTCCGGCGCATCCCTGTGCCCGTATACCTTGTACCCGGCCGCTGGACCCTTGTACCGGATGTGAAAACCGTCGGGGTAGTCCAGGGTGACCTTCCACTTCCAGCGACCGGGCCCCTCCGAGTTATTTTTCAAATAACTCAACCGGTTGGTGACGTATGTTTTCACCATCCGCAAGGGCACCTGCGGGTGGCGGGACTGGATATGCTTGGCGATTTTGGTGTGGTTGGCCGCCCCAATGACGGCGACCGTCCCAGGGGGTATCGGTGCACCATCTCATGGCGGTGAATGGCATCTACATCGACACTTGCGCGATTCCGATGCACACCAAACCTGAACACTGAAGGCATCACAATGATTGTACGATTCGTAGACGGGTGCGTCGCTCAGCAGTCAGGGTTTTATCTGGATTCCCCCTATATCACACGTGCAATGAGGACTGCGTGTCTCCTGTTGTTACGGGCTCCCATCCGGCATTACAGTACGTATACGTAGGAGCTCGTCCGCCAATAGCAGAACACTAAACGCACCCCCCCCCCGGACCGTTGGGAATTCAACCCAAGCTGTGCGGGGTTCGTCCCAACTCAGACTGCAGCCCCAAAAGTACCGTTTGATGCCAGGACCAATATTGCACAGAATTATGCACACGTAAGCAACTCCTTGTCTGTTTTAAAACGCCAAGCAAACTGCGCAAGGCAAAACATAGGAGACTCCGCAGGTTGCCGCGAGCTTGCTACACCCTATGTATAGAACAATTTTCTCGGCGCCGGGGATCACAATTTCCGTCACCCTCCCCAAAACGAATAACAGTAACGGTATAATGAAATGACAAAAAGCAGCTCAACAGCTGAGGTCAAACCGGTGTGTCAGTGTGTGTGTGTGTGGGGGGGGTATTTCTTTGCCGTACTGTATCCTCTCGGCGGGTGTCTTTCTAGTAAGAACTCTGGTGCAGACAAATCTGCACGTAGACATAAAGGAGCACCAGAGTTAGAGGGGGGAGCTGCTGGGTTGGTTAAACCCAAGAACACAGAGGTTCATTCAGCCAGAGAAATCTTCTCTGGACGCGCTGATGCCTTTCTTTCAGTAAGAACATGAAACCCTTCGGGCCAGGCCAAAAAGCTTCTGATCAAGTTTGACTTGAGGCGATGCAGTACAGAGTGAAACCGAAGAGTTGCCACACGCCTGGCACCTGTGCAACTAGATCCCGTCCGTGGCGAGCTATCTCCCATAAATGCGCCTAAACAGGGCGCTGCACGCTCGGCAGTGTATGCAAATTTGCAGATAAAAAAATGTTTTTGACTGACTTGAAAATGAAAATGTTGCATGCCTGCCGCCTTTATGAGTGTTCCATTTATTGTCGCGCAAGGGTGGGGGGAAGATTTCATTGTTTTTGTCCGGAGAGAGGGTGTGGCGTGGTGACATGATGGTGCTTGCCACTGCTGATTAACACTGTGCATTGACATCTAAATGTCCACTGGGGTGGTGGGGAGTGAACTGCCATACCCCCTCCCCCCCCCCGGTTTGCGACAATGAATGGAACAACTCTTAGTTGCCAAGCGATCCCCCATACGCATATTCCATCCATGGTGTGCCGAGGGTCGACGGGGAGCCACCGTTGCTGTACAATACGCCACGGGTTGCGGCCGGGAGCCGCCGTTGCGTACGATGGCGACCAAAGTTGGAGTTGAGGCCTGACACAATCCACATTGTCATAATCCCAGAAAATGGCACATGTTTGATACCATGCCATCAGGAATGAGATGGGGGGAGCGGGCAATGGTTTCATTTGAAAATCTCCTACATGCCCAGCGCGTTCCATCCATAATGTACCAAGGGTTGGCGGGGAGCCGCCGTTGCGTACGGTGGCGCCCAAAGTTGAGGGCGGAAACAACAACCCACAGTGCCCGAAAATGTCGCATGTTTGGTGCCACGCGATCGGGAGTGGGATAGGAGGGAGGGTGATATATATATTTGGAAATCACCTTCATGCTCAGCACAGTCCATCCATAATGTGCCGAGGGTCGGCGGGGAGTCACCGTTGCGTACGATGGCGACCAAAGTTGGGGTTGAGGCCTGAAACAGCGCACATTGTTGGGAAATGTCGCATGTTTGATACCATGGCATCAGGAATGAGATGGGGGGAACGGGCAATGTTTTCATTTGAAAGTCACCTGCATGCCCAGCATGTTCCGTCCATATTGTACCAAGGGTTGGCGGGGAGCCGCCGTTGCATACGGTGACGCCCAAAGTTGAGGGCGGAAACGACAGCCCACAGTGCTCGAAAATGTCGCATGTTTGGTGCCACGCCATCGGGAGTGGGATAGGAGGGAGGGTGATATATCTATTTGGAAATCGCCTACATGCTCAGCACAGTCCATCCATAATGTGCCGAGGGTCGGCGGGGAGTCACCGTTGCGTACGATGGCGACCAAAGTTGGGGTTGAGGCCTGAAACAGCGCACATTGTTGGGAAATGTCGCATGTTTGATACCATGGCATCAGGAATGAGATGGGGGGAACGGGCAATGTTTTCATTTGAAAATCACCTGCATGCCCAGCATGTTCCGTCCATATTGTACCAAGGGTTGACGGGGAGCCGCCGTTGCGTACGGTGACGCCCAAAGTTGAGGGCGGAAACGACAGCCCACAGTGCTCGAAAATGTCGCATGTTTGGTGCCACGCCATCGGGAGTGGGATAGGAGGGAGGGTGATATATCTATTTGGAAATCGCCTACATGCTCAGCACAGTCCATCCATAATGTGCCGAGGGTTGGCGGGAGCCACCGTTGCGTACGATAACGACCAAAGTTGGGGTTGAGGCCTGAAACAGCGCACATTGCTGGGAAATGTCGCATGTTTGTTGATACCATGCGATCGGGCATCAGATGGGGGAGCGGGCAATGTTTTCATTTGAAAATCACCTACATGCCAATCACGTTCCATCCATAATGTGCCGAGGGTTGTCGGGGAGCCGCCGTTGCGTACGGTGACGCCCAAAGTTGAGGGTGGAAACAACATCCCACAGTGCCCAAAAATGTCGCATGTTTGGTGCCACGCGATCGGGAGTGGGATAGGAGGGAGGGTGATATATCTATTTGGAAATCACCTTCATGCTCAGTACGGTCCATCCATAATGTGCCGAGGGTTGGCAGGGAGCCACCGTTGCGTACGATGACGACCAAAGTTGGGGTTGAGGCCTGAATCAGCGCACACTGCGTGTTGGGAAATGTCGCATGTTTGATACCATGCGATCGGGCATCGGATGGGGGAGCGGGCAATGTTTTCATTTGAAAACCATCTACATGCCCAGCACATTCCATCTAAGTTATGCCGAGGGTTGGCGGGGAACCATGGTTACATATGGTGGCGCCCGAAATTTGAACTGACGTATGTACAGGCATAACTTGCACACCAAAATGCCCATAGAAGTCGATCGGCAAACTTTTTGAAAATTCTGAGATAATTTCTTCATAAAATGTACATATGGAGAAAACGAAAATCGAAAAAATGGGTTTGAAAAAAAAGTGGGCAACTCATCTTAGGATGAGTTGCCCTCCGCACGTTGGCAAAAATAGGCAAAATTGGGGGGGGTGGAGCAAGACTCTGTCGGGCAACTCATCCGCGGATGAGTCGCCCCGTGGGCGAGACAATCGACGGGCAAATCATCCGCGGATGAGCTGCCCGTGGACGAGAGAGCTGAAGGGCGACTCATCCGCGGATGAGTCGCCCCGTGGGCGAGACAATCGACGGGCAACTCATCCGCGGATGAGGCGCCCTGTGGGCGAGAGAGCTGAAGAGCAACTCATCCGCGGACGAGTCGCCCTATGGTCGAGAGAGTTGAAGGGCGACTCATCCGCGGATGGGTTGCCCCGTGGGCGAGAGAGCTGAAGGGCGACTCATCCGCGGATGAGGCGCCTTATGGGCGAGAGAGCTGAAGGGCGACCCATCCGCGGATGAGTTGCCCTGTGGGCGAGAGAGCTGAAGGGCGACTCATCCGCGGATGAGCTTCCCGTGGGCGAGAGAGCTGAAGGGCAACCCATCCGCGGATGAGTTGCCCGTGGGCGATAGAGCTGAAGGGCAGCTCATCCGCGGATGAGGCGCCCGCTGGAGTGGCAGAGCTGAAGGGCAGCTCATCCGCGGATGAG
>LGRX02012945.1:27386-39027 GCA_001247695.2 Cymbomonas tetramitiformis | reverse complement strand
CACTTGCGCGGTGCTGGTGGCGGTGGCTCACTTGCGCGGTGCTGGTGGCAGTGGCTCACTTGTGCGGTGCTGTCGGCGGTGGCCCTTGTGCAGTGATGCTGGCCATGATTGTCTTCAATGTCCTCCTGTGGCCTTGATTTGGGATGTGTTTTGGGTGCAGGCCATCTGGCCTGGCAAACGCACATCCGCCGGTACTAGACGATGGAACCACAGATGACACTGACACAAGTATGCCAATGTCGACACTCCCATTGATTGCATTGTGCAGTATGGCTGGCGAATCTTGTAAGGTACCCTGGCATGGGGTTATTGAGAACAAGAGCTGACGCGACGCGATTGTGCGATGCCATCCGACCGTTTTCGGCGATTCCTATTGCAACCTTGCAAAAAGATTCCACGGTTCAGGCGAGGACGCAGGGAAAAAGGGAATAATACGCCACCGGTATGCATTTTTTTTCACGAATCGCATGTCATCCGATCGTACCGATGCATAGTCCTCGACAAGCCCTACTCAAATAAGTACTTTTTTGGAAATCGGACGGTTGACGGCTTGGGAAATTTTTGTCAAAGTTTGGATCGACCGTCATAGTGTTAAGTTGAATCGTTTCGCAAGGTTGCAATAGTTTCTTTTGCTCTTCACATCTCATTGCCGACAGGCACACTGCATAGCATTTCATTTAAAATAGCTTTCTTCTTACATGCTTTTAAGTGTGTGTGGCATTATTTAGGGTGGTGGGCACTGCCTCTTGGAGAGCTCGGTGGATTTGTCTGCCTTTGCTGCAAGGAGAGGCAGAGGGTGGTGAAGTCCACCTTCTGTGTTTTCCCTATATTTTTGTGGGGAGCACTTAGGTGCCCGCATGTTGTCATTTTTTGACATGGGGTGTCCATGCTCTGTGGTGTGACTGCATTCATGGCATAACCATGGACCAACGGGTCCCATCCATCGACCGTGAGCCACTGGGGGGCATGCCAGCAGGGTCCGCTTACTCCGTAACCCAGGGACCAACTATTGTTGGGCGATGATCGGTCACATCGTATCATCTTTCCATGCTGCTTTGCATCTGGGTTGGGAATATGTATGAGTTTGTGGTATCTTGCCACGGCCCCGCCCTGCTCTTGATTTGCTTCTCACATCCACTGGGATGATGGTGGGCTGGCTTTTGTTGGCGGATCTCATGCCGTTCAGTGTGCGCTTATCCTTGTACCGACTCCTTTGGCACCCCGTAGCCGCAGAAGACCGGCTGCACTATGTACCCACGCCGGGGATCAAAGGATTCAGCACACACTTCGGGACACTTATCCGGAATCTCCGGAGCTCACTCGTGAAGAATGGGACCCCCTAAGCCTCGCTGAGCCACCCGAGCCCATCTGCATCCACAACGCCAGCGCACTGCTGGCTTGTGCCTGAAGCCGGCTCCTCCCTGCCCCCCGAGCTGCGCGAGCCATATCTCCACCACCAAGCTCACGCGCAGGACCGCCCCTCTGCTCCCTGAGCCTCACTGGACCACCTCTGCGACAGCCCTGCCGGCGCACTGCTGCTTTGTCTCTGAAGCCGGCTCACCTCCGCCAATCGAGCCACCCCTTCACCACCAAGCCCACATCCCACAGCACCCCGCTGCCCCCTACACGCCCTAGAGCCTGGTCTCAAGAGAGCTTGCCCACCCACGCCACGGCCAGAATGTCCAAGCGCTGTCTCAAGGGGCTGAGAATGATAAACTGGGTTGCCCTCATCCGAACTTGCGCACCCACCACCGACTTGCGCCTGTAGCCCTCTACCCCCCGCACCAACTCCACATGACTGAAGCCCTTGCTGTGATTGCCTTGCGAGGAAGCTGCGAACTTGAGCAATGCGCTCCACACTTGCCCTACAACTGTCACGCCGCACTGTTCCTACTTGGGGTCCCATCCCCACAGTTGCCTGTGTGTCCCAAGCCCTCCCGGTGGCCGATAGTTCACCACCCGGTCGTCGCCTTCCCGACAGCTGCTCACTGTTAGTTCCGGCACGGCCAGCAACCTCGCCCGGTGGACACGGAAGCTGATGAGATGCCGTATGCTGCCGTGCAACCTGTTGTAAGTGGTCATCGCTGCCGGGATGGGCCCCCGGGCTCTGAGGGGCCCGGCGTGTGTCAGCTCCACCCGCGAGTCTCCCCACATCTCCCCCGTCACCTTCACCAGTTCCCCCCATGCTAGCAACCCCCTCAAGAAGGTTGGCCACCCGCCTGCTCGCCCCCATCAAGGTGGCCACCCTTCCCTCAGCCAAGGCCATTGCTTGCTCCGGCAAGGCCCCACTATGCTCCTGAGTCCAGACCCCACCCTCCGGGCCCGGCGACAAAAGGTCATCCCACTCATTTAAGTTATCCTCGACACTTGACGTCGCCTGGCTGAGCCCGCCTATGCCTGCCGCGCCCCTCCAGATCGCGCCTCGGCGGTGCCCCTTCCTGGACCCCCCACAGTGCCCAGATGCTCCCACCTCCCGCCGCACGTCCTCCATGCTCTCCAAAAGCCTCGATGCCATCGCTTCTGCCTCGCCTGCCCCACCGGAGGCCTGCCCAGACTGCTCACGCTGCGTTCCCTCAGATTCCTGCGTCCTACCACCAGATCCATCCTGCGAGGCATAGTTTGTGTCCTCGAGCGCGTCCTCCCACGCTCTGTCCATCAGCGCCAACCTCTCCGCCCCTTCCCATCGATCCGCCTCCCCCCGATCCAGATCCGGGCCCATGCCACCTCTCACACGCCCTCCACCAGCCCAGCGCCACCCACTTCCGGCCAGACACCGCCCCACAGCCCGCCTGATGATCAGCCCTGCGACTCCCCGTGCAAGCGCGAAAGAAAGCGACCGGATCCACTTCTCCTTCCAGCCCACCGCCCCGCCATGTGCCGCTTCCTCGTCCTCGTCCTCGTCTCCATTGTCGTCCACCTGCTCTCCCCATTCCGCGTTCCCCTCCATGTACCGCCACTCCCTGAAGCGCCGCTGCGTCTTCCTTCGGAATCCATACGCCGCAGGCCCCAACCCACCGTACACCTCCACCCCAAAGGGTATGAAGTGATGTGGGCGGACATCCCCGTACGTCGCCACCTTGCTCTCCTCTACCTTCTTCGCCGCCGCCCCGGGGGTCATCATGGCCCTCAAGAAAGCCGGCCCAATGTTGTTGTAGGTCACCGAGAAAAGCTAGGGGACGTGCCCAGCCAGCCAAAGCCAATCCGCAGAGTGGAGGCCAGCAGCATAGACCCGTTGGGCACGTTTTTGAGACCTGCTGTAATCACTCAACTTCTTGACGTCGTCCGCCTTTGGCACTTGTGGTGGCAAATGCTCATTTGCTCCCCTCGCCTCCCCAATCACCTCCACCGCCTCCGACACCTTCTGCATGGCCGCTTGCAAAGAGTTGACATACGGCAAGTCGTTCTCAGCTGCGAGGTCCTCGGTCGTCGGTCCCCGCCGTCACTGTCGGAAAGAGCTCCCGCATATCCTCCCAGACTTGCGCAAACCCACCAAGCCAGGCCGCACTGCTCACCCTCGCCGCCTTAGTCAGGCCCATCCCATGCGGGAGGGTGGCAAACTCACAGGAATGCCACGCCAATCCACCGCCAGGCAGCAAGTCCCGCAACGCCCCCTGCATCCTCCTGTCATGCACATCAGTGTGTGTGAGAGAGAGAAAATCTCTTTTTGGAATGTTTTTTCTAGGCTGACTCACAGCTTCACATGCTTTTTAGGCTGATACACAACTTCTAAGGCAAAATGTTTAGAGTCTTCTGGGTTGGGTGGGTAGGGAAGGCAAAAGAACAGAGCTGCGGATTCCAACGGATGGAAGTCCTAAATACTTTCGGCATCAGAACTAACTCAACTGATGATTTTGATCTGACGGCTCAGGAAACTCTGATTGATCTACCGGCACAGAAACCTCTAAAATTCCGCAGGCTCAAATTAATCCATTTCTTTTGCTCTTCACATCCCATTGCCATGTAACAGAGATCATTAGGCACACTGCCCTGTGGCAGGCTGCCGCTGCGGCCACCTCGGAGTGGTCCACCCGAAGTACTTCTCCATGGGCTCATCGGGAACAGCTGCCGGGTCAATGTAGGAGTGGATGGCGGAGGATAGCTGAGACTGGCCGCCCAGGAAGCAGCACTTCTCAAGCGCCGTGCCACCTGCCCTGGCACAGGTACAAGCCCCCATGCGAGTGCTGTGGCCAGAGAAGTGTCCCCCTTCCGGAGGGACACACCCCAGCTTCCCCAATGCCAACTGCGCCCACCCATTAGCTTGCGCCGACCGGAGCTTCCCCCACTCCCACGGCAACCTCTAGTAGCTGCCCATCTCCTTGAGGGTGGCCGTCAGGCGCTATACCCAGCTAGCATCCTGCACCTGCTCCCAGTGCTGCGGGACCAGCACAAATATGGTGCTGCTCCCGGCGGTAGTTGCCCATTGTCTCGCTGCCCAATGCTGCCCCCTGCATCCGCACCACCAACTCCGTGAGGGAGCTGTCCCCCAGCTCCCCCCTCCAGCGCTCCTGCAGCGCTGCATCCCAGCCGGCCACCTCCTGCACTGCTGCCGTGAGAACCTCATACTTCTTCTTGCTCATGTCCAAGTCCTCCTCGTCACCATCTTCGTAGACAATGTGGGTCAGGCCGCCCGGCCCTGTGTCGCCAACAGTGCCATTGCAACAGGCATCATCAGTGGGCCAGTACACCGTCACCTTGCAGCCACGCACGAACCCCGTCTGCGAAGTGTGCTCGGCCGCGCGCCTCCTTTCCTGCAAGTAATGGCTCACCGGGAGGCGGAGATGCGGAACATGATGCCGTCCCAGCTTGAGGCCCCGAGCAGCTCGGACCCTCCCAACTTGCTGGGAGTGAAGAGATCCCTGCCCCGAGGCAGGATCACCACCTCGTCGGCCATGGCCTCCAATTGCTGGAACCTCATTTGCCCCGGCAAGTAGGGCGCCACCACTGTAGCGGCGCACCCTTCCTCCCGCAGCTTGTGCACCACCTCGTCAAGGAGGGACCACGGCGGGTTGACCCAACTGACCTCTCCTAGCCAGGAATAGGCCAAAGAGTCCGCGCCCTCGCATCCCGGGTCATGCCACAGTGCGTAGTAGCGCGGCAGCTGGGCGGAGAGCTCCGAGGCAAACCGGTCCACGGTGTGCCGATGCCATTCCCGTTGTGCCCACTGAAACCACTGTCGGTTCAGTCGCCAGTCGTCCAGGTCCCTGTCCCTGGACAGGCTGCCGGCTCTCTCAGAAAGGACTGCACAGTCTTGTAGACTGCCTCCGACTCCAGGTGCGTGATGTGGATATACCGCAGCTCGTCGGACCAGAATCCTCTTGCCGCAGGCCTGAGGTTCAGCACCCCGCCCCATGCGAACAGAGACGCGTCAGTGTGCTCCTTCGCTCTCGTGGGGCTACGCCAGATCTTGTGACCGTTCCACCATCTCTGAGCCGGCAGCCTGAGCCACCACTCGATGTCGCTCCACGCCTGCCGTGTGAGTTTCACCTTCACGCCCCATCCCCGGTTGGTTGAGATCACAAAGTGCGGCTCCTTGAGATATAATCTCGCCGGAGGGGCTGCCAAGTACACCGACTGGCAGAGTCCCTTGAACGCTGCGAGCTTCCGGGCTGGTAGCCACCTCCGCTGCCGCGACGCCTCGCTGAGAAGCGCCTTGGCCTACACGTGAATCTTCTGCAGCCTCGCCGGTGTCACACGGAACTGTCCCGCCTTGAGGTCCACCTCGAGCCCGAGCCCGAGGTGCTCCACCAGCTGCGCCGGCTCCCATTGCCCCTTCTTCTCGTTGCGTCCCAGCCCGAGTCTCACCAAGACCCGGGACGCCAGCTCGCGCGCCCTGAGCGCCTCGATCCTGCTGCTTAGCAGCACCAGGAACTCGTCCATGTAGGGGAGCACCCTTGCCCCCTGCTGATGCTCCTCGTGCCCGCATCCACCAGCTCGCCTGCGAACTGCCCAGCGTCGCCGCACCTTGCTTCCGCTTTGCAGCTTCCGCACCTCTCGCCGATCCTCCACGGATCTTGGAGAGCACAGGCACTCCACGAGCACCTTCATGACCTTGACGAAGATGCGAGGGGAGCCGTTCCACCCGAATGGAAGAGCCCCGCACTGGAATAAGTCCCCCCGCACATCGAACTGCATGTACTCCTGGAAGGCGGGGTCGATCCCCACGACGTGGTAGCCGTCCTGGAGGTCGAAGCTGAAACACCAATCTTCCGGCTTGGCGAGCCGACGCAACTTCTTCAGGGTCTCCATCTTGCAGCGAGACTTGACGCAGTGGGCGTTCAATCAGCGGAAGTCCATCACAAGACGCCACTTGTTCGTCTCCGGCTTCGGCGCTAGAAACACCCTTGAGACGTGCCGTCGCCTCCTCGCTTGTACCCATGCGGCTGTTTTGAGACACTGCTCGGTCTCTGCGGCCATCCACTCCAGCTGCAGAGGGGTGGCGTCGGCCCACGATACTCTGTGATCGAAAGGCAGAGGCGCCTTGTCGACCCAACGCATCTTTTCCCCTTTGCTGATCCATTGCATCACCTCGGAATTTGTGCCGACTGCGCGCCATGCCCCCCTTCTGCTCCGCACCCTTTCTTGTAGGTGGGCTCCTTGCGTTGGACGCCCTGAGGGGTGGAAGGTGTCCAACACCTTCTTGATCGAACGGTTGGGTCTGGGCTTGGGCGCCACACCCAAGCCATGACCCTTTGCCGCCCTTGCCACTGCCGCGGCCGCCTTCACCTTCAGCAGCTCCGCTGCCCGCTATGCCTTTGCCTTTTCCTTTTTGACGGTCACGAAAAGTCGAAACTTTGGCGCTGGCCTTGGCGGGGGTGTTCATCACAGCCTTCGCCTTCGTGGTGTCGAAATCCTCCAACCACTTATTGAGGACTGAGATGGTCACCAGCCCGTCACTCCCAACATACACCTTCTCCTCAATGAACGCCAACTTGGCCCACAGCACATCTGCCCCACCGTGGGTAGTCGCGTCCGATTCCATGCTTGCCCTCAGCTGGATCATGGTATAACGGTTGATGAGAAGCGCGAAAACGCCCTTAAACGTGTTGTAAGCGGTGTACACGCGCTCGGCCAAGTCCTCCACCGTGGGAGGTTCCTTCTTGTGTTGGAGCCAGTCCAAAGTCAACTCGGAGCACGCGATCGCATCGTGCATGTGCGAGAGCGCAGGGGCGAGCACCAACTGCTCGTAACGCATTGAAGAGTTCGTGCGTTTGGAGAGGGCGTTGTACGTCTTGTCGTGGTAAAGGTCATACATCTGGGGCATGTCGGTCTCTAGAGTAGCAGGTCGCGTGGGGAGGGCATTCCCAGCAACGTGAGGCACTCGTGCGCTCGTTCTCGTGCGGGCGGCGTCTTGTTCGTGTCCGCTTCTGAGCTTGCTTGATCGCCCATTCTTCAAGTCGTCAAACGTTGTAAAACTTCCACAGTAACGGTAAAATGCGGGGTAAATTTGCAGCGTGCCGCACTAAGAATTTTCCGCGAGAATTTTTTCTTGTGAAATTCTTTTGCGAAGGCAAAAGAACAGAGCTGCGGATTCCAACAGATGGAAGTCCTAAATACTTTCGGCTTCAGATCAAACTTAATTGATGATTTTGATCTGACGGCGCAGGAAACTCTGACCGATATACCGGCACAGAAACCTCTAAAATTCCACAGGTTACAATTTAACCAGAATCGCTAAAAATTGCGGAATCGTATTGCAAATCGCGTTGCGTCAGGTCTTGTTGTCCATAACCCCCATGCGTGCCCCTATATTGTACAACCCGGACCTGCAGGGCATACAATGCTGGGCCAGCTTGTGTGTCGGGAGGCTGTCGTTGATAGCATGTGAGGGACCATCGAGGTAGGATGCCATCGCCATCAAGGTAGGATGTCATCGTTGACGACATGTGAGGGGCCATCGAGGTAGGATGTCATCGTTGACAACATGTGAGGGGCCATCAAGGTAGGATGTCATCGTTGGCCGACATGTGAGGAGCCATCAAGGTAGGATGTCATCGTTGACGACATGTGAGGGCCATCGAGGTAGGATGTCATCGTTGACGACATGTGAGGGCCATCGAGGTAGGATGTCATCGTTGACGACATGTGAGGGCCATCGAGGTAGGATGTCATCGTTGGCCGACATGTGAGGGCCATCGGGTATCGAGGTAGGATGTCATCGTTGGCGACATGTGAGGGGCCATCGAGGTAGGATGTCGCCGTTGACGACATGTGGTCATCGAGGTAGGATGTCATCGTTGACGACATGTGAGGGGTCATCGAGGTAGGATGTCATCGTTGGCGACATGTGAGGGGACATCAAGGTAGGATGTCATCGTTGACGACATGTGAGGGGCCATCGAGGTAGGATGCCATCGTTGACGACATGTGAGGGGCCATCGAGGTAGGATGTCATTGCTCACAGCATGTGAGGGGCCATCGAGGTTGAATGTCATCCTTGAGCAACGAGGATGTCATCCTTGAGCAACGTGTAACATCACTAAGGCGTGGCATCACCGGCTGGGGAGGCAGTTGAGCAATGTTTGGCATCACTGGGCGCGGTTTTGTGTGGCGGCGAACCAGGAGGGCGTTGTTGGCCGTACATGGCTAATCTTGCGGTGCAGAGCGATATGAGGCGTCAAGGTATGAATTCTGTTTGGTAGGTCTGGCTCAAGATTCTATGGTAGGTTCGGCTCGATACCTTTTTCGAAGGACACTGAGGCCCACGTCAGCACTATAAGGATCATGATATGATGCTGGGCCGTATCAACACTCTCAAGACCGTGGCACGATGTTGGGGGACGTCACCGTACTATGGGCCATGATGCGATGCTGTGCCACGTCACCACTCTCAGGGCTGTGAAGCAATGCTGTGCCACGTCAACATTATAAGGATCGTGATGCGATGCTGGGCCACGTCACCACACCACACAATGGGTGGCCTGTTATGGGCGTTGGCGGTGGATTGTGAAGGATGTTTGAGGGCGATGCAGGTGCATTCTCAAGGGTGGTAGAGGGCGATGGTAGGTGCGCTTTGAAGGGGGGGTAGAGGGCATTGCATGTGCGTTTTGAAGGGTGGTAGAGGGCGTAGCAGGTGTAATTCGAGGCTGGCCTAGGACATTGGAGCTACATGCAGATCCAAGCACGTGAGGAGGCATGTGCTTTCTATGCTTTTGGTGGTGTGCAGGCTTGGGCCGGTTGCTGATAGACGCCGCGGAGCAGGTTGCCACGAGCTGGGGCTACAGTGAACTTGTGCTGAAGGTGTGACTCAGCCCACCCATTTAGCCTGTTCGATGTGTAGCCTTTGGGAAAGTTTTGCTGATGTTCGGTGCCTGGACCTCGCGGGTTGTTGCGTGCGGGCCATGAAGGTCCGTACAGCTCGATGGCCAGAGGGCATCTCATAGTGAAGGTGCGCAGTGCTTGTGCTCACGCATGCCTGTGACTTTCACCAATCTAGGGTGTGCTCGGGGCTAATATTGTTGCCTTTCTTGGAATTGATGTAGGTTGAGGACGACAATGCGGCAGCGCTTGAACTATATGAATCGATGGGATACGAGGTACATGCGGCACATGAAGAGTTTGTGAAGACAAGACTGCCCTGTTATCAATGCCCCGTTGAAGAATTTGTTAAGACAGGACTGCCTTGTTATCAATACCCCGTTGAAGAGTTTGTGAAGACAAGACTGCCCTGTTATCAATACCCCGTTGAAGAGTTTGTGAAGACAAGACTGCCCTGTTATCAATGCCCGTTGAAGAATTTCTTAGGACAGGACTGCCTTGTTATCAATGCCCCGTTGAAAAGTTTGTGAAGACAAGACTGCCCTGTTATCAATGCCCGTTGGCACAACCTTTGATGATTTGGAGTATGTGTCGAGATGGTATTCGAGGATTAACAACACGTTGGGGGGTCAAGGTGCGGGATGAAAAATGTATCTGCTGGACTGGTAGCTCGGGGTCCGTTGAGGCGGGTTCCTGTGGGATGGGAGCTCGTGCAAAAGGAGGTGGGAAGGGATGAACATGCGATGACCCTCCATGGGGATGCCATTTTTGGCAGCACGGTGCAGGTGTGTCCATCCTGATGGATTCGTTTGCATGCCTCACTATTACAGCGAAGGGAGCAAGTGCTCACTTGTGAGATATACGTGAACTGATCTGGAATTTGTATTTCTGCATTCCTTCTGGTCATTGGAATGTCTTCTTTGAATATTCTGAACTAGCTGCATTTCAAGCAAATGGTAATGGTAGCTCCAGATGGCGTGAGTTCTGGCTCTTGAGTTTTTTGTACGCCGGATCTTGGGCACGTCCCATGTTGCAGGTGACCATTCGCATTTTACGGAAAACCCTGGTAGAGCTTGAAAAAAATCATTACATTGAAGAATAGTGGGCAATACACTAAGTAGCTCAAAACTGTACACCTACTCTGCTAGAATGTTCTGGAATGTTGGTGCGATCTATTTACCATGTACCCTGTCTTGAAGGAGCTCCTTGCAGAGAACCCCCAATAACGATGGGATAATCCTGATATTCTCAATATTAGGGAATTTTGTATCGGTCGGACTTTGAATATTATCCGCCGGGTTCGTATAGTATGTGACTTGTTTGATGGTCTTCCACATGTGTTTCAGCTTATCTCGGGTGAAGTATATATCATACACTATATGTATATATACATATACGACGCATTTCTGTTTCCCTATCAGGTTAGGGCCTGTACCACTTCTGTGATGGGTCTTACGATCTCCGGGCTCTGATGATCACGTCGCGTATGTAGCGACGAACGGCGAATTTGGCCGTGATTCATCGGATCCGAAGCGTGTCTAGCTTTTCGAGAGCGTGCTTAGCTCTCCGCTTACCTATCACCGTCAGAGATCGACAGCAAGTTAATCTAGCTTATGCACTTTTGGCGCGAGCCTAGCGCCCTTCAACACGAATATAGTGTCCACGACGCCTGTGACGTCTTGCTGTGACAACGACTTCCTGAGCGTTTCCACCTCCTCAAAGCACAGCATATACGAGTAGATTTCACTACGTGATCGTCGTCTACGACATTCTTATTGAAGCGAATCTAGCTTCCGGATTTTTCGGCACGAGTCTATAGTGTCAATCAACAACAAATTCTTCTTTGGGCCTTTGGCTTTCTGGACAACAGCACCCGTTCTGCAGAAGAAGTAAGTTATCGCACGGCGTTTTTGACGCGACCACCGTTTTCCTCATCGTCAAAATCTACCCCAACCAATTCGACTTTTTCATCACTCAATCGTGCACGATTGTCAAAACTGTGTCCGAGCCTGGCGTAGTCGCTGCCTTGTTTATTCGCACGAGCTATCGCAGGATTCGCAGGAAAATCGATGTTACGCCAAAACTTGTCAGACCAGTTCAGAAGCCAATATATAGCCTCTACCGGGCTTTGATGCGCATTCACTCCGACATTGATGCAGTTGTCGTGGAGTTTCCTTGCAATAGCTAGCAAGTACGAAGCAGACTACTGTGACGGATTATAATTTTTATTTTACTTATAACAATAAGACGAGCTTTTTTTTTGAAAAATCTCGCCCACTTCCTCTACGACTCCCCCCCCCCTACCGACTTGGACTCGAGTTTGGAAATGAAGTAGGGGCCGGGGGGAGGACTACCAGCTTGTATCTGCAGCTTGTATTATAATAGA
>LGRX02012945.1:0-26890 GCA_001247695.2 Cymbomonas tetramitiformis | reverse complement strand
TATTGCTGTTGGGAGTCGGTTGGGAGTCGGCATATATATCCCAAAAATCTGTATATATTCCTTAAGCATGGCAAAAAAAATATTCTTAAGTATGGGAAAACGTACGCGTCGTCATCGAGGTCGCGTTACATTCCTTAAGTACGAGCTTAAGTATGGGAGCCCTATTATTTGATGGTCTTTGTTCGTTTCGTCCAATCCGTCCAGTCCGTCCAGTCCGTCCAGTCCGTCCAGTCCGTCGGCTGGACGGTGAACGGCTGGCAACAACAACATCACATCTCGCCTCACGAGCAATGCCGCCTCACGAGCAATGCCGCCTCACGAGCAATGCCGCCTCACGACAATGCCGCCTCACGAGCAATGCCGCCTCACGAGCAATGCCGCCTCACGAGCAATACCGCCTCACGAGCAATGCCGCCTCACGAGCAATGCCGCCTCACGAGCAATGACGCCTCACGACAATGACGCCTCTGAGGCAATTCCGCCTCATGATCAATGCCGCCTCACGAGCAATGCCGCCTCACAGGCAATGCCGCCTCACGAGCAATGCCGCCTCACGAGCAATACCGCCTCACGAGCAATGCCGCCTCGCGAGCAATGCCGCCTCACGAACAATGCCGCCGCACGAGCAATGCCGCCGCACGAGCAATGCCGCCTCACGAGCAATGCCGTCCCCAACGACGCTCAGCATGGCCGTCCATCGACGCTCAGCCATGCCGTCACTCGACGACGCTCAGCATGGTCGTCCACTGACGCTCAGCCATGCCGTCACCCGACGACGCTCAGCATGGTCGTCCACTGACGCTCAGCCATGCCGTCACTCGACGACGCTCAGCATGGCCATCCACCGACCGACGCGCAAGCACGCTGCCCCAGCTGCAGCTGCAGCAGGGCTGAGCTGCCCCGACATCCCACAGTGGTGTACGCGTTGGATGCCCCAGCAGCAGCACGAAACAACCGGGACATCTGGACCTACGCCGCCAGCAACATAACGCGGACTACAACATCATTGCGCACCCATTAATTGTATCCACGCTTCAGGGTGGACCACAACGCCTCCGGGCAAGCCGCCCGACTTGGCGGTTACCGTGCCTCCAGCCCTGCGCTACGCAGCCGGCGCGTCCGCTCAGCAACGTATGCGTGCCCTAGCCCCGAAGTGGGGGGGGAGGAATACCTACAACGACCACGACCTCAACGTCTCGTCTCCAGCCCCAGGTAGCACTTCACTTTTGTCGCATGATCTTTTATTTTTGTCGCACCATGCGACATATCAATTACATTCTGGGACGACAAAAGTGAGCGCGGTACTCATTGTTGTCGCAGTGCGACAAACAGTGAGTGCGGTGCTCATTATTGTCGCAGCGACAAAAAGAAGACTGATATTTATGGACAGAATCTAGAAAAGTTGTACAAAAGATTGTGACTATAAACATGATACTGTATTACAGTTTACGGAAGAAACAATTTTGACACGCTGCTGGCATATTCAAACTAACTAACAATCGGCAGGAGAATGCGCTCACGTTAGCACAGCATGATTCTATTTTCTCCTCTATTTTCATTACATTACTATGCATATACATTTACAATAAAAGCGCAGTGCATACTATTTCGAATATGAAGTCACAGCTTTGAACAAAACAAATCCTATCAAGGAGTGACTTCTGATATCCAAAAGCTAACCAGGATGATGGGCACAGCAACATGCAATTCGCCAGCGATGAAAGTAAAACTGAAACGTACCTGCACACAGCGAACGCTAAAACGTCAGAACGAAGTGAAAAAATATTGCAAAAATCATAAAAACAGTCAGGCAAACAAACATTCGAGAACAATAAGCAAAATAGCTCAAAATACACTCTTCACAAATTCCACACGGCAACATGCGTCTCGCCGATGATCATAAAAGATTAGAAAACCTGCACGCAGTAAACGCAGACAAGTCAGAAATAAGATGAAATAACATAACCAGTTGCACACGCCATGGGTAACAGCACACACGCGAAACAAGCAGTCAGGAAGGCAAGCAGGCATTCAGCATTGCGGCGAAACAGGAATATCCTGCAAAATTACAGAGCGCAAAGTCAGTGAGAGCGGTGGGACTCGAAACCACGCTGCACAATCTGTGCAGATATCGCCCTCGGAAAAACGCACACAACAGGGGAAACGAACAGAACGAACGAATACAAAACAGGCGCTCGAAAACCAATAGTAAATTCCTGCAAAATATCAGTTAGTGAAAGCTTGTGACAACATGAAAACCGTCGGGCTTAGGCACAGCCCGTCAGCCGGCCTACAAGAACGAATGCCGTCTACGAAGAAATTTAAGTGCCGCCAGCAACCGAATGCTGCTGGCGGCGTCACACGTAAAGCAACAACGAACGCGACCTGTAGAACAACGAAAAGCAACTCAGCAAGGATGTTACGATCTAACCGGAAATTAGTGAGGAGGACTGCTCCTCACAGGGCACTGTAACTACTGATGGGAGTCTTATATGGACTGCATATAATGACCAACTAACTGCCTAGGTACTGCTAGGTCAGCTCTTTAGACATAGGACTGCTATGTCTAGACTTACAGCATATTACTTGCATATAAGAATTAGGATTACATCTTTTGCCATGTCGGCTGTATTTACTCTTGGAAACTCAACTGTTTCTTTGGCCTTGGCCATTACTTATTCACTCAGCTCTCTGAGGTAATCCTAGTCAGCAAAAACTCGCGCACTTTGCGCGGTGTCGCCATGCGTCCTTGAGTTTGGCGTACTCGGCGTAGGAACGAGCCCAAGGTGGCCATTTCACTCTTCAGCGGCACGATCAGCTTCGCCAGCGGCACAATGACTTTCTCAAGGTTCAACGACTTGTCCGCCTCGGCATCCAGGAGAACCCCTCGCAGCTCCGTTCCTTCGGAGCTAGGCGTAGGGAAGCAATGCTGGGTGATCTCCTTCAACAAGATATGCACCGAGAGAATCGGCTCCCCGAGCTCGAACGCTCCGTTGGGCACGTTGCACGGGGTGTTCATCGCGAGGAGCACCACTGGAAGGGCTAAGCACCTGTCGAACTCGTCTACGAGCCGCAGCAGCGGGCCGAAGGGGTTCGTGGACCCCTCCAGCGGTGCTGAGTACAAGGACATGATGTCCTTCGCGGCCTTGAGGGCATACGAGTGCCTCGTGTACTCCTCTCGTTGCTGCCTGCCGTCGTTGTACGAGGACCTCCTGCTAGAGCCAAAGCTATACAACGTCTCGTCATCAGGGTCGTCATCTCCTCCCCCTCCGCTGCCGCCACGACGCGCGTTGGACCCTCCAGGGTCTCGTGAGGGGCGGTCGCCATGTTCGTCAGGGTTAGGCTCGTTAGGCGGCCCATTCCCCCCCCCTTGGTGCCCACCAGGTCCCCCTTGGTCGTCATCGTCGTCATCGTCTCCGCCGTCGCCTCCGCCACCCCCGCCCACGATCGTGGACAGCGGCTTCGGGCTCACTGTGGGGAATTGATCGAATGCACCCGGCCAAACTCCTCGTGTGCAATAGATGCACAAGGGCACAAGTTGAGCGGCGACAGACATGTTTGACAGCGTCATCACGTCACAACTCCAGATGGCTACCGGAGGTTGCGGGCTGCGAGAACATCTTGAGCATGGGATGTTGGTGGTGCTGGACGCGACCTCGTCGTGCACGCTCTGGATCACTGCTGTGCCCAAGTGAGGTGGTCGAGGGAGTTGGGAAGCCGGTGCCTCCGAGATCGGTGGCCCGCTCCCTGACGCCAAGTCATGGTCTCGGTACTTTCTCGCCACATCGAAGAACATACGTTCCGCCTCGAGGTTGCCCGCGTGGCCACCTAACCGCTCTTCCACACGCGCCCGGATGGCAACGGCAGCGGGCGCGCTTATGGATCGCCAGTCCACCTTGGCCAGGCGGTCATGCACACTCGTGGGGGAAGATGCACGCGTGGAGGCGTCCTCCTCGAACGTCACGCCTTTGTGGCCTCGTACGTCAATAGTCGTGGCCGACGGGGGCACCATCAGAGCCTCGTGTTCAGCTTCTTGAGCGTCACTTGTGACGGTCGCATAGCTCGCGGGGGTATTAGGTGGTTGCCCTGGCCGTGAGTGCGCTCGTCCGTCAGCGGCCTCAAGTGCGGCCTGCACCACCATCTTGCTCTCCGCCACTTGTTGCTCCAGCAGTCGTTGATCTCGAGCTGCTTGGTCAAGTTGTTGGCGTTGCTCTTCCGCGGCGCGCTGCATTTCTCGAAGTTGTTGATGATGACGTGCAGCTTCCTCCGCCTGCGATGCTACCGCTTGTTCATGCTGATGTGAGACAGCGTCCGCGGCATGCTGCATGCGCGCTATCTGCTCCTCAGCCGATTCGAGAGCGGCTTGTCGCGCTTCTTGACACACCTTGGTGCGGAGCTCCTGCTGCATCCGAGTTGCTTCCTCCACGGCATTGTGCATGTCCATGCGCAACGCTGTGAGCTGCGCTTGGTGCGCAGTGGCCGCATCTAACGCGACTCGTTCGGACTCCTCTTGCAGCTCTCGTAGTTGCCGCTCGTGTCGCATGGCTTGAGCTTGGCGCCGCCGTTGGCGTCCACCCTTTTGCCGAGAGCTCCTAGATGAAGAGGTGTGCGAGGCGTCAGAGGAGAGCGCTTCAGTAGAAGATGTTTGACACGATGAAAGTGTGGACTTCTCCTCACTGGACGTAGAGGTGGAGTCGTACATCAGTTTACCTTCGTCACTGCGACGTCGAGCCTTGGCGAGCTTGCGCTTGGCCAACTTCTGCCGCTTCCGCTCCTGCTTCGCCACCTCCTTCTTGTGGGCTAACTCCGTCAAAGCCTGGACACGTACAGCACGTTCTCGTTGTGTGGGTCGTGGGGCAGATGAAGCTTTTGATCGAGGTGGTTGTGGGGCGGAGTCAGCGGAATGAACGTCTTCCTCATCGATCGTGGAGTCATCTTCAGACGACAAGACGCCATAGGGGTTGCGGCTGGGTACAGATTGTACGCCATGCTGTTGAACACTTGCTCCCAAAGTGGTTGTACGCCTTAGAGTCTTTATCACCTCCTCGACGCTCACTCCCAACCGCACCAGCCTTGCAGGCCGGTTGGCTGGGATGGTCGTGACGAGTGGTCGTGCAGAGTGGAGGTGATGACAATGGTGGCTTGCTGAGGTAACATGCGACAGAAGGAGTCCACGAGATGGGATCACGCGTTGCTCTCCACTCTTCGTTCTCAGCTGCACCTCCCATGTGATTGCAGCGATGGAGTCTTCTTGGCCACACAGGCGGCGAAGATGTCTACGTAAGGTCGCCCATTGCTTCGGGGTCACGTCAGGCGTGTCCGTCAGAGCTGACCACTCGTGGAGGACTTCGCGCTTCACATGTTGTTCACGCTGGACCGCAAAGGTGGTGCACTTGGAAGCGAAGTCCACGGTAGCCTTCCACGCTTTCATACACTTCCTCACGTAGAACTCGGACCGGGCGATGTTGCACGCCGTGATTTCGAGAGTGATCTCTTTTACACGACGTTGTTCTTCTCGCCATGCACTCAAGAGCCGGGACGCCAATCGTGAACTTGCGTGTCCAGCAAAATCGTGCTTTTTGCGTTGGACCTGATTCTTGCGGTGAGCTCGCTCGTGCCATGCTGTTAGGGAAACACGCATGCGTGCGAGACGGGCACGTAGGTGCCATGTCGTAAATGCAGATGAAACACGCCCGCTGAGCACTCGTGCTGTCCAAGTACTCCACCAATTACGCAATTACGCATACCGCTAGAATATCCACTGCTACAGCTTGGCGTGCCAGCTTGACGCTCCACTCGTTCACGCTTGACAAACCGCGCTCGCCACTTGGAGGTGCACTTTCACGCCTAGGCGTAAATATGTTGCTCTCATGGGTCAGGTTTCCAACGTGATGCTCTGGTGCTAGAGGCAAATGGTCAACTACAGCTTCGCTATGAGGAGATGATCTCAAATTATGAGCGGTGGCTATAGCGACCGTGTTGAGCTCCTCGAGAGCTGGTTGGCTACGTTGTAGACCCGAGGCACCTGCACCCCCCGCACGCTGCTGGGGTGTAGAGTAGCACCCAGACATACGTACAGCGGCAGATACCAGCCCAGGAGAGTCACGCGAGCCGTCGGGGAAATTCGTGGGCGTGGCAGGCAGCGATGCTTGGGTGCGACGTTCCTCTTGAGATAGAGGCGCGCTCGCCAAAAGCGCGTATTCGCCCTCCAGAGAGCGTTGTACTGCTCCCCCCCTCTGCTGCCCCGCCGCGCCCCGGCCGGCGCCTCCCACTCCGGGACAAAGTACGGGGTGGGCCCCAAAGCCCCAAGCCCATCCCGGAGCTGAAACACCCGGGCCGAGCTAGAGAGCCCGGAGGGCCCAGAAGCAACTTCCGCCACCCCCGAGCGCCGCTGAGGCGGAACATACAGCGAAGAAGCCCGCCGCGAAGAGGACATTGAAAAAGTCGCTTAAGATGGTGGAGAAACGCAGCAATCTGATCCTGAAAAATCTGCCAGCGCTTCCGCCGTACAGGCGTATAGTGTTAAGAGTGAGGACGCAAGAAGCCAAGCCCAACAGCAAATAAACAACTGCCGCTACCAAATCCCAACCAAAGTCTTCCAGCGAACTTGAAGAGGTAAGACGAAAGCAAATTGAGCAAAATTGGTCGACGATCGGCCCACGGAAGTCAAGGCAACGCTGCAGCGCGATACCACTTAGGGTTAGCCACTGCCAAGAACACTGGAGCGCGTTAAGGGCAACGCAAGTAAGCCGCATCTGCCAATTCAAAGAACATTTTCGAATTCCTCAGCATAAATTTGTGCAATCCCGCGCAGCTGCAAAGACACGTGACGAAGAACACGCACGCCAGCGGAATAGCGCTAATCCGAAGCTACATCACGCCAATTCCGAGCCTTTTGAACGTTGCGCACACATCCCAATCGCAGAGCAGAGAGTAGACGAAGATTCCGCGGAAAACACTGACCAATTGGCACAATCCCCGAGAAGAATTAACGGCGCAAAATTGCCAGCGAGCAAGAAAAACGACGAGTCGTTGACCAGCGCGTCAGAGCGCGAACTCAAGGGCCAGAGCCAGAAGTAAAATTTCGACCATTCTCAAACCCGAATTTAAGCAGCACCCGCAAAAATTGCCATAATTTGTAAAGGTAATTTGAAAGTCCCAAGCGCAGAGCGAACGCAAGACGAAAGATAGCGCAGGGCTACTTTATTTGTGGCACACTGTGCCACAGTAGGAGGCCTCACACTAGGCGAGCCGAAATTTTCCATCACAGATCACGGCGCGAAGAAGGTATATGTTGCATCCGACAATTCTAAGAACTTTTGTTGCTGAGGAACAAACGCCATTGCGAACATTCGAGTGAAGAACTGCGTGCGCACTAGGAACTCACAGCAGATAAGACTGCAAAGCACGCGCAGCTGCACGAAGAAACCATTATGAAGCAATCCGCGAAGAAAGATTATGTCTCACAAGTAACTCGAAGAAGAATTTTGACAGTGCCACAAGTCATCTCGCTGAAGGAAGTCGCAAACGCTTTCCTTGGCCAGTGCTTGACCCAAAGTTACGCAACGCGCTAGTAACTTGAGAGTTCAAATTCCATTCGAAAAACTGAAGCACACGCAAATTCGTCGGAAGAGTCACAATCTCAAAGCAGAAAAATTTTGTGGAAGCGGTGGTGGTGGTGGTGCGTAGCACACTGATACCATTTTGTAGGAGGCAGTACTAAACCTCTACTTAACAGTCACTGTGAAACTACTTGTGGATAAGATATAGTGCAAGGTTCTATATTATGCTCTATATCTTATTTAATGCTAACCAAACTATGCTGGTTCTTAGGATCTATGTCCAGACTCAATGCATATTACTTGCATATAAGAATTAGGATTACATCTTTTGCCATGTCGGCTGTATTTACTCTTGGAAACTCAACTGTTTCTTTGGCCTTGGCCATTACTTATTCACTCAGCTCTCTGAGGTAATCCTAGTCAGCATGGCCAAGTCTCATCAACCTATCATATGCTTGTACTACATTATCATGCAGTATGATGTGCCAGTATTCTACATGTCACATTATTACACAGTACAGTGGTACTGTGTACTCCCATATAAGGGGGGTCTCTTCCTCAACAGGGGTCTCGGGCGCTAATGCTGTAAGGCGCGTATGACACTTCTGGCATGTATGACATTGCTGAGTCATCCGCGCATGACACCGTGTGTTGTCCTAGCACAATTAGTTAGTATGCAAGGAAAAAATACATGCAGCAGGACAAAGCAGGACACAGCAGAAAACAGTGTGAGGTGCGCCGCAAAACCAAAGCGTCAAGAATGAACGTATGTGTCAAAATCGAGATAATATCGGATATGTGAAATCAGCCAGCCGCGGCCCGCGTGGGTCTCACCGGTGAGCCGATTTCGTCATGACATGACATGCGTTGCCATGTTGATGTCGACCGGACGCGGACGATGGATGGACGTCACATCGACATGTCTAGCGGGTGTAGCATTCAACTGTGACACTGTAATCTTTGTGCGACGAAAGAAAGCACCGTGTCGCAAATACCATGCCATGTCAGCATGTTGCGAAAGCCTGTATTCAGTCGCATCACATTTGTCGCGACGACGCCACACTTAAGGGCTTTTTGTGGTGCAGTTTTTTCATTTACCAATATATAAATCGAAACTGATCGCGTCGCTGATTGGCGTAGCCAGCGTCTGCAAACCATCTGGCTTTTGTCGTGCGATCCCTTTTCCTTGTCGTCCCATATTCATGGTGCCTATCTCAGGTGCTCGCACTTCTTATTGGCGGTTACGCGCGATCGGTCGAAAATATCTCATGTAAGCCACCCTGAAATCTGTAGCACGTGCTCCTTCCACGTGCACAGTCAGCTTATGGTATTTCGCATGTGACCCATATTCATGGAGTTTATCTAATCTCGTGGCTTCTCTGATTGGCGATTATGCGCGATCGGTCGGAAATATCTTTTATACGCCATCTGAAATCTGTCGCGCTGATAAGTTCTGCATGAATATCCATAATTTGATACTACGCCCAGGAATATTCTATGCGTCTCTGATTGGCGGCAATGCTCGATCGATTTATATAACTCTCCGGCTAGCCATATAAAGGTGACCGGTGTGGACTGCAACATAATTATATATGGGCGGTTACTCCCGATCTGTCGGGGAAATCACACTGTTTCCGTAAAAAAGGGGCCCAAAAAAGTTAAGCGCCGTGACACTTGAGACAGTTCTGGTAGTATCGTGAATGTCGATGTCACTTTTTCCAGGAAAACCTGTTTCGCTCCTATGAGGGAAACGCGGGACCTTGCAGCATTTTTTGGAAAAGCTGCGAACCGTCGTTGTATAATGTTGCGTATAATCGGATCTTTTTGCGACACGACAGAAAACATACCCCTCGCGACAAAAGAAAGGCGCTTCCCCAGCCCCAACGTTCCGTCATCAAGCAGTCGCAACAGCATGACCCTTTTCACCGATATCGCGCCCTGCCCCGTGGCCACGCCGCACCGCACCATATCGACTACAAGGTCGACACACCTCGCAGCCGCAGTCACCTCGCAACCGCAGTCACCTCGCAGCCGCAGTCAGCCGCACCGCACCATCAACTACGACAAGGTCAACACGCCCGCAATGCGCATCGCTCGATCGACCATACGAGGTCGACACGCCCGCGCACCGCAGACATGCTCAGCCATCCAGTTCAACACGCTCGCGCCGCGTACGTTAAGCCATCAACTACGAGTAGATCAACACGCCCGCAACCGCAAGAATGTAGACATCGCACCATCAACTACGAGGTCAACACGCCCGCAGCCGCAGACGCTCGGCCAGTTCGGTCAACACGCCCGCAAACCTCGCAGACGTTCAGCCATCACCTACGAGGTCAACACGCCCGCAAAACACCCGGCGTGCACACCTCGCCCATCTGCGCTGCACCGGCAAGTGCACGTTAAGCCATCAACTACGAGATCAACACGCCCGCAACCGCAAAGCAACAGACACCCAGCCATCAACTACGAGGTCAACATAGCCGCCGCAGCCGCGACACGCTCACCATCCAGTTCAACACGCCCGCGCCGCAGACGTTCAACCATCAACTACGAGGTCAACACGCCCGCAAAGCAGCTGGTACTCACCATCCAAGTTCAATCACGCCCGGCAAAGGTCGCCTATCAACTACGAGGTTAACGCGCCCGCGCCGGCAGCCGCCAACCATCAATTACGATCGACAATACGCCATACCGCCGGGCCACCGATTGCCCGCCTATCAACTACGAGGTCAACACGCCCGCGCCCACGGACGTCAAACCATCAACTACGAGGTCAACAAAAACTGCGTACCTAAACACCTGGAGAGACTCAACTATGAGATCAACGCGCCTGCAACTGCAGCCGCGCAAACGCCTGCCATCAACTACGAGATCAACGCGCCCACAACCGCAAAGCAGCTGTATATCAGACATCCAGACATCAACTACGAGATCAACGCGCCCACAACCGCAGCAGCAGACACCCAGGCATCAACTACACGATTAACACGCCCGCAACACCGCTCACCTCACACCCAAGCCAAGAAAATCCTATACCAGATGACGACGTCCCCTCGGCACGCCATCATCCGGGGGATACTTAAAATTTTCCTTGCCTCAAACAGCACGCAATTACGCACTTTCAAAACTTCCAACCACGTCCACAACGCCACCCACGCTCAACCCTCGTACAAAACACACGCAGCTCAGGAACGGTGTCCAGAATCGCGACACAAGTTGACCTTGTAGTCGTCATTTGTATACTCCGTGCATATTCTGATTTCGTGGCAGTTGCATAAACAATATCTATGTTTGTAGGGGGTGCATTTTCGAAAAATGTGCTCGAAATCGTCAAAAAGTGCCCCATAATTTATGATCAGGACTACATTAGTTTTTTTATACACTAATCGCGGACGCCATCGCGTCGCGACCATGCATTAAGTTTTTTACTTTTTCAATATCAATATGTATATACCTCACAAACTACTGAGCGCACAATAGCTGATTATGACGAATGTCTACAACACAGGCGAACCGTGCGATCCTTGACTCCAAATAATGACAGACTGTGCGTTCTGATCCGGGAATGGGGAATTGATTTTGCAGAGAATCTTAGGATGATGAAAATATCAAGGAGCTTTTGAAAAACATTTCTACAGTGTTATCAACCGTGACACATCAGAAGTCCTCATCTTATTTGAAAGTAGCTAGAAGTAATAAACAAACCATGACCGCAGGTGTAAGCATTTTTGGGGCTTACTATGCATTTAAAAAGGTACCGTTCAAATAGGTCTGGTTTGCAGCTTCAGGGCCAAAGGCTTTTCCCGGGAGCGAGAATGATAGTTTCACATAGAATCAACTGCCATTTCACATCATTTGACTGTTTCAGTTCAAGATCGGAAACATTACAAATTTCCTGCTGAAGTTCCGATTCGCTATTGCACCCGTACATATGCATTGCCAAAACAAAAATATGGTTTGGCAGATGGGTCAAGTCATAAAAAAAAGTAAGTCATCTGAAAACATCATCAAGTTATCAAGCTTCCTTCCGAAGGCCTTAGCTGTGTTTAGCTTTCCTCCCAGAGACAAAAGTAAGGGATGATTTTATCAAAGATGGCCCCGTATCTTATCTCAACATCCAAGGCTGAGCTCTGAGAAGCTGTTTACTTGCCCAGAGGATTGTCTTTCTTAATGCTGAGTAGTTCTAGGTCCAGCTGAAGAGTGGCGTTGGGAGGGATCTCCTGGACTTGACGGTTGCCGTAAGCATATTCCGGAGGAACTGTTTAAACAATTCTCAAAGCAATTTTAGTGCGTAGCTATCTCCGTTTGCCTCTCTGGTCAAGTACAAGTAAGCGAAATGCTTGGAGAATGTGTGCTCGTCTACGCAGTGAAAGGAAGCGAGAGAAACGCAACTGGGGTACAAGGAACAGTTTAAATTCGAAAGAAGTCGAGAAGGAATGCATGTAGTTCCGCACATGACATACTGGCATAATGGAGAGGGGGAAAAGGATGCCACGTTGAAAGAATGACACACGCACACAGGCCATGCATAAAGATATCACAGTGCGCCGCGCGCACTGCCGGAAAGTAAGTCTCCTTGTTTACGCCTCCCTCTTCGTTATAGTACAACTTGGGTCAAGTTCGATGAAAGTTTTTCGCACCGAGTAAGGTGCGTACAGTACCGACTCCCATTCCCCTGATGCCCTGATTAAAAGCCTCGATGAACGGTCCGCCCGGCGTTCCTGGCTGAATGCCAACGTTGTACCCGTATGGAACGCCACCGGTGACTCCAGCTCCTTGACGGCTGGTAGCGATCGTGAGACTCTTCCACTGTAAGTGAGGCACAGCAGTGCATCCTCTCAATATCTTGTTGCAATGATCGACTTGGCGAATATGGATGAGGTGGCAACATGCTGTAAACGATATGCCGATACGCGTGCAAAGGAGTAAAACAGTGGACTTGACTGTCGACAGCTCGGACAACGAATGTGCCACAATGAGGACCTAACTGGTAACGCAAAGCAAGCGGAGTGACACCCTGCAGTGTAGCCTCGCTATTGCATGAGAAAGGGCTGTCGTTCGTAGACTACACTTGCACAAACGCAAGACTGACCTCAGATCAGCCTGACTTCGAGAAATGTTGTCGAGCAAAGCCCTGAAAAAAGTAAGAGCGCGCTTCTCGGGAGCACTCAGGTGGTAACCTTCGAACCTTCGGTGCCAAAACTCCATCTTAAGGAAGGCTTCGAATATACAGTGCGTATCTATTACAGCGAAGAGGCGATTACAGCTCTACCTTTACGTCGAAGTGAACAGCAACTCGCTGTCCTTTCGCAGCACCACCTTCAGTGCCCGCTCCCCCCTTGATATCGTAGTACTTAATGGGGGGATCTGTTCCAGGAATGTCCTTGTAGAGTGCAGGATCTATCTGGAAAAGCGATAGAGTGCACGCTTCAGGACAGCTAACTTTGGCACAGCTTGGCGGAAGGGAACGGTTCGGGCAGTTGTTGCTCGTGAGGGCAGAACATCAAAATCGAGGTGACACCCCTTCAGCAACTCAATAGGACCTGTGAAACATGAAAGCAGTGAAACGTTATTTGAAAGGGACCTACGCTCTGCTTCTTCCTGCGTGCTGGGGTGGCTTCGCTCGGCAAGGGAACGGCGCTCAAGGAAGTTACAAGGGCAGCCGACTGGATTGCAGCGCGACGGCGAATAATTGCTGGCTGAGGTTTCTCCTGAGAACAAAGAACTTTGGTTCGGTGACCACCTCGCTGCGGTTTCACGAGTTTTGCTGCGGGACGAGCAGAGGTGCTGACATGTCCCGTAGTGAAGTGCGCACATCTTTGGTTCAACATATTCGCTTTCAAGAAGAATGACAAGCTGTCGTCCTGGCTTTAAACTCTCAGCGATACTAGGATACGTGGTCAAATATCAACAGCAATAGACTGTTTCGAACAACATAAACACCTATCTCGTGTTTCTGTCTGTTGATCTGTTGATCTGTGTCGCACGTCTAGCCAAAAGCCAAACTACTTGTCAGATGAGATCGAGATGTCACACGACATCGACAATCCCTCCCACATACCCACAAGTCCACACGACAATCATCATAGATGAGATCCGAAGAATCGAAAGATCTTTTTCAATTTAGTTCAATACCTATACCAATACGAATACGGAATAGGGCCGGTCGATCTCCGATAGAGAATCTCCACTAGGCCCGACGCGACGCGACGTGAGGGCGGGGGCGCGGGCGACGGGCGACGCGACGGCGAGGCCAGCGTCCCCCTACATATGACACCCCTCAAATTCGAAAGGGAAGGGTTATGTGACACACCTACCCTACGGACCCCTCTAGCTACCCTAGCTACCCAATAATCACACCTGTAAAGCAAGATCATGGGATTAGAGACTTTCCCCACCATAAGGTGGGGTTCTCTGTCTCCTGCTATCCCCCCTTGGAGAGTGTTGTACAACGTTTTGCGGTCTCCATATACTATTTATTTTATTCTCGGAGTCATCAATATATAAACTCGTCATCATTAATCTCTACGGTATATATCGCAGTGAACGAAATAAAAAGTGCAGACAACCGCAGGATTACAGTATGACGGTGAATCCGTATCTAGTTAGTTCAACGGCATGCTAGTATTAGAAATATGAATGTGGGGTGTTGTCTAGGAGTATTATTTTTGTTCAAAGGTGCATCGACCTATCGGGAGGGTTTTCTGTATATCCATACATACACGTGGGAAATGTACGACATCCCTAAGTAACATAGGCTTTGCCACGTGTATATCGAGTTATGTGAAAAACCCTCCCGATAGATCGATCGGTCTCCTAAAAACTAACTACTCTGGTATAAATTTTACAAGGTTGTTATAAGTAAATACGGTATTACGCTCGAGATTCTTCTGAGATGCCAATCTCGCGGCTCTGCTGTATTTATTGAAGCTAGTAGCTTTTCTGAGCGGTGCAGATTAAAACTTTAAATTACCATGTGACATAGATCAGCATGTCATTCGCGATCGTCATAAATTAAATATGATGCAAAATGAAGACCTGCCGAGTATCTGTCATCTCGTATAAAAAAGGGTTCATTACACATGAATTACGCCGTATGCTGTGCAGCATGTGCCATTGTTTGTGACCTGCAGTGCAGTCCGTCACTGATAGCTAAAAACCCAGTCATATGTTTTTTATCTATCTTAGCCTTCGTTTCTGCAACGGTTTGATTGTTTCCGCTGTTTGGCTTGACTAATATATTATATATATATATTATTAGGTCTTCCATCAGGTTATACTGGAATATCCCGGTTCAAGATATCGGACAGTGTCAGTCAGCGAACCAATATAGATAGACTCTCCGAAGAAATAAACCCTAAGCTAGATATATCACGGGGAGCCCAATCTTGCCACCCCCACTGTAAGGGGGGGGCACAGTGGGTCTCCTGTCTGTCACCCCTCAGCCCGATGTGTCACCAGTGTCCGTTGTCACGTGTGTCACGGTGTGCTATAAAACACCTGACTCAGTATTTTATATCATCTTAGTATCCGAGAACACCCGCCCCTGCGAGACTGTTCTGCACACACGCACTCGAGTATATATATCTGCCTATATATCTCTCTTCTTGTCAGGTTATCGGCCACCACTTGTGGGTGTTCGTTTGTTGCTTTGGATCCCTGGGGAGCACGCCGATTCTCCTTGTAACCGCCGCACGCCGCCGGCAACTGACGCACGTCGCCGTCAGCAACCACATCTAGACCTCGGCCACCGTTGAAGATCGCGGCCGCGTTCAAAATTTTATCACCAAACCGTTGACAATTTGGGCTGGAGTTGAGCCCCGTTGTTTTTACGCATTTTCCAACATTACCGACTACGTGCTTCCAACTCTGGACAGCAGCGCCCGTACCGTGGCGAAACTGGCTTACCGCACGTTATTTTTGACCTCACCGCCGTTTTCCTCGTCGAATTTCACCCCAATTTGGCTTTTGCATCGCCCGATTTGGTTAATTTTACGAAGAGTTACGTTGTAGACACGCACCCAAACGCGCCCTCGCCTTTCTGGACAGCAGCACTGCTCCTGCAGGACAACTGGCTTGCCGCACGACTTGTTTGACGTCACCGGCGTCTTCCTCGTCAAAATCTACTCCAATTTGACTCATCCATCGCTGGATTTGGTTCATTTTTCAGAAAGTTATGTCTTCGCTTGGGAACCCTAACTTCGCGTTCGCGGAATTCTCCAGCCAGCGGTCAGCCACCATGTCCGCTGACCGCCAGAATGCGCGCATGCCCGCTGTTCATTCAGCGTTGGCATCTTTTCGAGTCCATCGACGGCATCCTTCACATGGCTATGGTCTGGTGGTGTCTGGTGGTGCTTATGCACCAGACACCAACATCGAGTCTATCGCCTTCGCCAATGACGACAACTCTGAGCACGACGAGTTGCGTCCGCAGCATCCTCCGCTCTCCGCTCCACCCTTCGTGCCCCTTGGCCACTGTGTGGTGGTGTGCGGTGGTGTTACGACACCAACCCCACCGATTCTCCCCTCTGCTTGCGCGCTCATTGGCGGCAGAGTGGGGGCTCGCCGCATTTTTCACCTTCCATCCCCCTGCCCCCTCTTCGTTGACGCATCCGCTCTGGTGGTGCCAGGCCGCTTTTGGCTCTGGCATCGCACCGGCGTTGGTTGAACGTTGTAGGGATGAGTATTGCCTCACTGGCGCTTGACGCATGCGATCGAGGGTGACGCCGCCGCCAGCAAGATTAAGTAGCAACAGCACAGTTCGACAAAGACCCTTCTCCATGCCTGCACGGTTTGTGATTGACTCTCGAGGGAACCGAACTCTTTAGATTTAGTTAGCACCGGACTTTTGGACAATTTGGGATGGCGCATGCCGAACTGCTCGGGCCAGTTTGGCTCCTAGACCCTGCACTGCTCCTGTCTCTTTGCCTGGTGACACCTCAACCCTACGGGGTGAGGTGGTGTCACGGGGAGCCCAATCTTGCCACCCCCACTGTAAGGGGGGGGCACAGTGGGTCTCCTGTCTGTCACCCCTCAGCCCGATGTGTCACCAGTGTCCGTTGTCACGTGTGTCACGGTGTGCTATAAAACACCTGACTCAGTATTTTATATCATCTTAGTATCCGAGAACACCCGCCCCTGCGAGACTGTTCTGCACACACGCACTCGAGTATATATATCTGCCTATATATCTCTCTTCTTGTCAGGTTATCGGCCACCACTTGTGGGTGTTCGTTTGTTGCTTTGGATCCCTGGGGAGCACGCCGATTCTCCTTGTAACCGCCGCACGCCGCCGGCAACTGACGCACGTCGCCGTCAGCAACCACATCTAGACCTCGGCCACCGTTGAAGATCGCGGCCGCGTTCAAAATTTTATCACCAAACCGTTGACAATTTGGGCTGGAGTTGAGCCCCGTTGTTTTTACGCATTTTCCAACATTACCGACTACGTGCTTCCAACTCTGGACAGCAGCGCCCGTACCGTGGCGAAACTGGCTTACCGCACGTTATTTTTGACCTCACCGCCGTTTTCCTCGTCGAATTCCACCCCAATTTGGCTTTTGCATCGCCCGATTTGGTTAATTTTACGAAGAGTTACGTTGTAGACACGCACCCAAACGCGCCCTCGCCTTTCTGGACAGCAGCACTGCTCCTGCAGGACAACTGGCTTGCCGCACGACTTGTTTGACGTCACCGGCGTCTTCCTCGTCAAAATCTACACCAATTTGACTCATCCATCGCTGGATTTGGTTCATTTTTCAGATAGTTATGTCTTCGCTTGGGAACCCTAACCTCGCGTTCGCGGAATTCTCCAGCCAGCGGTCAGCCACCATGTCCGCTGACCGCCAGAATGCGC
This sequence comes from Cymbomonas tetramitiformis, assembly GCA_001247695.2. Classification (NCBI taxonomy): domain Eukaryota; kingdom Viridiplantae; phylum Chlorophyta; class Pyramimonadophyceae; order Pyramimonadales; family Pyramimonadaceae; genus Cymbomonas; species Cymbomonas tetramitiformis. The sequence continues at coordinate 9,469 of LGRX02012945.1, read as the reverse complement.
GCATGCCCGCTGTTCATTCAGCGTTGGCATCTTTTCGAGTCCATCGACGGCATCCTGCACCTGGCTATGGTCTGGTGGTGTCTGGTGGTGCTTATGCACCAGACACCAACATCGAGTCTATCGCCTTCGCCAATGACGACAACTCTGAGCACGACGAGTTGCGTCCGCAGCATCCTCCGCTCTCCGCTCCACCCTTCGTGCCCCTTGGCCACTGTGTGGTGGTGTGCGGTGGTGTTACGACACCAACCCCACCGATTCTCCCCTCTGCATGCGCGCTCGTTGGCGGCAGAGTGGGGGCTCGCCGCATTTTTCACCTTCCATCCCCCTGCCCTCTCTTCGTTGACGCATCCGCTCTGGTGGTGCCAGGCCGCTTTTGGCTCTGGCATCGCACCGGCGTTGGTTGAACGTTGTAGGGATGAGTATTGCCTCACTGGCGCTTGACGCATGCGATCGAGGGTGACGCCGCCGCCAGCAAGATTAAGTAGAAACAGCACAGTTCGACAAAGACCCTTCTCCATGCCTGCACGGTTTGTGATTGACTCTCGAGGGAACCGAACTCTTTAGATTTAGTTAGCACCGGACTTTTGGACAATTTGGGATGGCGCATGCCGAACTGCTCGGGCCAGTCTGGCTCCTAGACCCTGCACTGCTCCTGTCTCTTTGCCTGGTGACACCTCAACCCTACGGGGTGAGGTGGTGTCACGGGGAGCCCAATCTTGCCACCCCCACTGTAAGGGGGGGGCACAGTGGGTCTCCTGTCTGTCACCCCTCAGCCCGATGTGTCACCAGTGTCCGTTGTCACGTGTGTCACGGTGTGCTATAAAACACCCGACTCAGTATTTTATATCATCTTAGTATCCGAGAACACCCGCCCCTGCGAGACTGTTCTGCACACACGCACTCGAGTATATATATCTGCCTATATATCTCTCTTCTTGTCAATATACCCGGAACGGTCACGGAGTCGGAACGGTCTCGGTCCTAGCTACCTGTGACACCTTGATGTGTCACAGCACGGGCTTACGGATCAGTCACAGGTCCAGTGTTGGCTACCTAGGGATTTGTCATAGGGGCCTGCACCGGGACTCCCGGTCAGGGCTGCCTATACAGATTTCAGCACACCACCCCAACATTATTGTGGGTGGTGACTGACAGGTAAGTCAGAGATGTTGAGATAAGTCAGGGCAGGAGCTAAGGTGACAAACCTAACTGCTAATCCAACTGTGTTATTCTGATACACAAATTGAAACCCTCTAGCCGGCACAAGAGCAGAAACATACAGGCACGCGGGTCTTGCTAAACTACTGAAAAGCACTGTGTCAGCAAACCAGATTAAAGATTGTAGTTGTCAAAGTAGAAAGCATAAAACCAAATTGAAGACCATGTTGAGGCCAAAGTACATCTCAGTCTTACACCACCCGAAAGTGGTGCACTGCCAGAGCCAGAAGGAAAGCTACTCGGGGTCAAAGTCCAGAGGAGCACCGTCACCATAATGCCTGTTGGATATACCCCTAGGACCCGGGATATATTCACTCAGTGATAGGTTTTCTCAGAATGTCTTAAAGCTGATAAGTTAGCCCGTTATATGGGCATAAACAGTTAGGGTTCAGGTTCGGGTGACAATCATAAACACTACTACGGGAAGAGTCACAAGAGTGAGCGGTGTGACAATTCCAGCACACCACCTAGTGTGGTGACCGGCCAGCCGAAGTTGAAACCTGTGAACAAACACCATCTAGAGCGGTGGAAACTGAGTTCTAAGGGAAGGCCTCTCCTTTCTGGCAGGGTTGTTCCCAGTCAAGAGTTGCAAATCTGAAATCGGTCCGTGATCGGACCCCTCTGCACATACAGCTACGGTCAATCTCACTGTGCAGGAGCGGCATGATTAACTTCCTAGCCACTAGTTGGCGGTGGCACTGCCTGCGCCAGCCCGCAGCACAGTCATGGTGCCGTGAATTGAAGTTGCCGATGCCGTGATTGAATCATTCGTAGAGCCACCGAAGAAATCGGAAAGGTCTCGATCGTCGTGCGAGGGATCCTCCCCTTCCTCTTCGTCTGTAGTAGGGCCCGGTGAGTAGTCCGGTGACGGTGGGGCATCCCAGTACTGCGGTGGAGGGGGCGGGTGTACCGGGATATAAAGCCCGATCGGTGCATTGTGAAGCCCTTGCCGAGCACGGTGCCTGCCGTGCCGGCGCGGTGGAATAGCAGCTGGCGCCGCGGAAGTGAATACAGGCTCGCTGGTGGTTGCCTCAGCAGCACCACCGACCCCCGGGCCGGTGTGGTCCGGTGTACATGCCTCGCCAAGAGTGGCAGCTGAGAGTGGCGCCGCGGTGGCGCAAACATAGAAGAATGCACACACCATCACCGCAATTGCCGAAGAGCGGCCAAACCCCCAAGGCGGTGCACCGCATCCCCGACGAGATGCTGGAGGCTGCGGGACCGCATCCTCACCGTCAATAGGGTCACACCCAGCTGCAGAGGCGTCCACGTCGCCGTCGCAAGAGTCGGTCTCCGACTCGGCGTGCATGTACCGCATCGCCAAGTCCTTGCCCTCAGCCGTGATCGAGAGTCCCCCCATCCGCGCGATCCGGTCCGCAAAGCAGAGGTCGGGCTCGTGCGCGTGCATGGGGTCCACCGGCATCATGTCACCGACGTCGGACGCCTCCGACTCGTCCGGGTAAACATGCGTGATTGCCGCCGGCGGTGGAGCCGGCGGTGAGTCCTCCCGGACATGCGTGCAAGCGACAGCCGAGATCCCGCTCTCGACACCACCTACCGTGAAGCCCCCCATGTGGGTGGCAGGCTGGCAGTAGGGCAGGAAGTCATGCAACGCACCATCTTCCCGCTCCGGCTCGAGCCCGAAGGCACACGCCGAAACGCCGTCGAGCATCTCCGGCTTGCCCCCTGCCAGAAGGCAGAGCGCATCGAACCGCTCGCCGTCGTGCTCGTCCATGGCCGTCTGAAACTGCTCCGCCAGTAAGTCGTTCTCGATGTCACCGAGGGAGAAGCTGTGGAAGCTTCCCCCAGCGCCGTGCTTGCCGCCGTTCGGGCAGTCGCGGTGCCAGTGGCGGGCCTCGTCCTTCTTGCACGTTGAATTTTGGCAGAACGGAATGAAGTCTCCGCTGCCTTTGTGAAAAGCAACGCGCTTCCTCCCCTGCGACTGCGACCAGTTCCCCCCCGTCGGGAGGTCACCTGCTGCAAAACGAACACCGGAGCCGCCTCCCCCGTTGCCGATCTTGCGCTTGTCCGCCCGCGGGGTAAATCCCCGCCCGTTGACCTTGTCCGTGAGGACCTTCAGCTGCCGTTTCACGTCGAGGATGATGGTCGTGAGGTCGGACAGCTGCGAGGTGTCACCGTCAGCGGTCACGGCCGCCGCAGACAGGGTGTACGCGGCAGTGTGCGTACCGGCTGTGACGTGTCGGGCGTAGCACTCGAGAACCCATTGTTGCATGGTGAGGAGGTCCACGGCCGCCCGCTGCTGGTGCGTGAAGAGCCTCGACACCACCGGCGCGTAGAACCCAGGATCCAGTGCCGCGAGGAACAGCTCCTTCACCTCGTCATCGTCGAGGGTGTTGCGCCTCTTGGCGGACCGCAAGGCCGCGTTGAAATCCGTGATGGACTCGGACGGGTCGGTGTAGGCCTTGAAGCGGACGCCAAGGAGGTCCGACGTCCCCTGAAAGGGTGCACCGGAGTCCAGCAGCCGCCGTGCGAGCTCCAGAAGGGCTCGCTTGCCGTCCAGCGGGTGCAATGTCGCAGACGCCTCGAGCCAGTCACCCGCCGGAGAGGCGGGACACACGATGAGCTCGAGAGTTGAAAAAAGAAGTTTGTTGGCCTCGGGTCGGACGGCCAACGTGGAGTCCTCCAAGTCGAAAAGAGGTGCAAATAAGGCGTCCTCCGCCTCGAATGCCTCCTGGAGAGCAGGCACCAGCTTGGAGAGAAGCACCTGCGCATTGGACTCCGTTCCCGTGAATCGGTCATGCTTCTCACGGAAACATTTCCGGATCACGTGCTTCGCCACGCTCTCGTCGAAGCGCTCACGGGTGAGCGAGCGAACACCCGCCAAGAAAACAGCCTGGGCGGAGTTCGCAGCCGGAACACCAGTAGGGGCCGGCGTAGCCGGCGTGACGGAATTACGGGCAGCAGCGGAGTCGAAAATTGTAGCTAAGGAGCGTCGGCGAGACGCCATACTCGAGGTCAATCTATGCATATGGATAGGCCACGAGCAATTAAACTGACCAAGTATACATACATGTCGAATTTTAGAAGCCTTCGCGGCCGTCATACGCCATGACTTATGTGCTTATGTCACACGTTCGCGCGGAGGCAATTCAATAATTTTCGTCCTTAAAAAAAAGCGAATTTCGTATTTCTGGCGAGTGTGGGTTATGTTCCATCACCGCGCGGGCTCTAATTCATATCAATCACGCAAGTGACTTGCTATATATCTTCAATACTATCCAATATCGAAACATGATGGTTGGTTTGACCTCCGAGGCCTCGCATGAGGGTCTCTCAAGGGTTATAGTGTTCAATACTTGTAACAGTATTGAGCAAAATAATTTATTTTCTGGCATTTTACCCCCCGAAAGCGCGCTCAAAATACACCAACTTAAACTTGATGGTGGCATGTATACATGTTTTCAGAAATTCAAAAGGGTCATAAATGAATTTTCAAAGATATGGTTTGACCTATATGACCAAGTTTAATGCCGGCTACACGTTCGTTCGTTCGTTCTTTCTTTCTTTCTTTCTTTCTTTCTTTCTTTCTTTATTTCTTTCTTTCTTTCTTTCTTTCTTTCTTTCTTTCTTTCTTTCTTTCTTTCTTTCTTGCTTTCTTTCTTTCTTTCTTTCTTTCTTTCTTTCTTTCTTTCTTTCTTTCTTTCTTTCTTTCTTTCTTTCTTTCTTTCTTTCTTTCTTTCTTTCTTTCTTTCTTTCTTTCTTTCTAGGTGCAGGGCGCGCTGATTCGCGAACTATGTTGTCAGCTTCTTGGTTATGTTTTTAATTCCTGTTGCTCTCGTTTCTCACAAGATTCATTACGTCCCACATGTTTATCGTGCCCGATCTCAGGATCTTGTGCTACGAACGTCGTGGTAATTCTCCTGCGTCGTTTATCTTGATCTGGGCAGCAGCGCGGTCCATCTTGAAATGGGAAGCGCCGTTTATCTTGAACTGGGTAGCAGCGCGTCTGGGGCTTGCCCTGGCGGGATCTTCCTCGGTCTTAGTTGGTCATGCTACTTTCAGTTTAGGATTTAACTTAGGCTTTTCGCCATGCTCCTTCTCTTCTCAACTTATGTAAACAGTCAGCGATGCTGCTTCTTTTCCACCGGCTGACAGTTTCAGTAAATGTTCGCAGGTACTACGGAATCTTCTGCTCGCCAAGAAAAATGATATTTAGCACTCGCAGTTTGTGTGGTCTGCGTGGCACGAGAATTCGTGATGTCCTTCGGGGCACGTTCATTTTGCTTGTTGAGATGCGATAGGGAAATGCTCTTTTAGAACCCGTTTAGTATCAGGTTATAGAATAGAATAGTTTGATAAGCGGTATTGGAACTATAAATGTGCTGCTGCAAATTTGTATTATTATTATGATTTTGCCCCGCATGATTTCTGTTGTGTGAATAGCTGATATTGTCGTCCGAGCAAGAGGAACCCTGCCGTCACGTAAATGAGCGTTTGATATACCGGTTCGAATCTGAAGAACGCAATTGTGACTCTTTCGAACCGAGTGAAATGAATGTCAGCGAATATTATCACGCGAATAACGCGGAATTATTCTAAAAAGTCAGGAGAGGTCATGCCAAATCAAGCCAAAGGTCCCGTATTTATCAAATGTTATCAAGTTATTTGAATAGTTTGCTATATGTACATCAATACATGAATCGCCCAAATTATATGTGGATACCGACCCTTGGCCCAGTCTTCCGTATAACCACATAGGGTGGCGAAACTATAACATAGCACCCTAACAATAACCCCGGACTTTCGTCAACTAGCAGTGCACCAGGCACAACCCACCCTCCCCTAAGTAGTGTCTTACTCAAGTAAGGGGCCCACCATTCAGAGAGTGAGCCCGCCGTCGAATAGGTAAGCTGGCGCTGGGCATACTGCCGCATTATTGGATCTTGATGGTGTGTCTTTCATGTCATTCAAAAGCTTTGACATTTTATCAGGAGAAAAATTGGACTTTTTCCCCAACCTACTACCTTCCTTTTTCCTGAATTTCACCCACAGCTGTGTCGTATGCATGGAATGCACCGAACACACATACCGTCCATGTTGAAATAATGTGACAAACAAACAAATTATTGCCACCAGGTTTCTGGTCTAAAACACCTAAAACATATTGAGCGACAAATCCATACTTTTCACACATGATAGGAATGCAACTTTCATACTTTCTTATATCGATCTTAGAAAACATGCGCCCCATTAATTGCTCTTTCGAAGAGGTTAGCATTTTAGGAAATTTGACAGATACGTGAGAGAATCTATTACTGTCACATAGCAACCTGATGAACATCGTCTGAAGGATAAATTCTAGCATGCCCGTGACGGGCCACCCGACCAAGTGGGATTTGTGTGCAAGCACGCTCATCAGAAGCCCAGTTAGGCTCAGAAAGAGCACGGCTGGCTGACTTCTCTTCGCCCTCAATCGTTGCTGAGCTTGGGGTAGGCTCCCTGAGCATAAGCGCATTAGCACACCATAACTATCAGCTCTCATCGATGAGGAAATGAAGCATTGCATAAGACTGCACTTGTACAATTCCTTGCCACACAATACTCATGAATTAGGATGCAAGAGCATATCTAGTATCCTCCAATAGGCTCTGCACACGCTATGCGGTGCGTGCGAGTGTAAATCTGCCTGACATTACATGAACTCACGGAGATCATGCCAGCATGCCCAAAAGCAGTTCTGCTACGCACTTGTATTGGGGGGAGATAATGTGAATATTATTTTAGCATGTATTACTGAAGGTCTCGATTCGCCAGTTTTGATATTTGACAGGTGAAAATGAGATCACTGGCCGGTATCACAGTGCCCCATGCCCAAATTCAGGGACTCTCTGCATTAATGTAACTGCTGCCCCACTTCTCCTCCAAATGTTAAATAACAGAGTAATGCATTCCGGGGACACCTGCAACTTGATGATTTTCACCACGTAGCGTCAAGCACCCCCCTGAATAGTATGCTCCCGGACCCCTCCTACAAGCCTCCTACAGGCCATTCTTGCCCAGCCTCAAGGAGCAGGCCACACGCAACGCCTCCAGCTCATGCCCAACTGCAAGCATCCAGATAATACTGTCTTGCCCACCAAGAGGTATTATACGAATCACAAATTCACAGTAAATTGGCGTGAGGTACGCTTAAAAATGCCAGCCCATGGATGGAAGAAGGGTGCAAGCACGGGGAGGAACTGCGCCATGGTAACACATGCATACTTTAGAAGCAGCAGCATGGATGAAAGCACAAGCCGCAGGCATGAATCACTGCCTCATACGCCACACACTTTCTGGTGTGCAATGTTCCAACGTCCAGGTAGCGCGGAGTGAGCGTGTTCCGGTTGCATGTTCCTCAGCGGCTTGCACCAAGCCCCCAGCGCACAGGAAGCAGCCGGTCATCACACCGATGGTGCGCATGCATGCCCATCAAAATCGTGTGTCCTTCTGACCTCGCTTCGGGTGCCCAGCTCACCGCGCAAAGGATGATTCCTCGTTAGCACCAAACATAAGGTGTGCTTGCTCCAGAACCAGGATCCGGCCATTCTCCTCCAGGATGTCAATGTTGATCTGCAGATCACGCACCACATTCTGCGCTCTCGCTTCTGCGCCTGGCTGGCTTGAAGGTGGCTTGCTGTTGTCTTGATTGAAGATCTTGCGTGGAAGAAGCATCTTCCGGAAACTATTGAGTGAGAAATCTGAAAGCTTCTGCGCAATCTGCACGAAGACACCATTCCCAGAGTTGAATAGGCCGCAAACGGATGAGCGATGTGGTGCAGAAGAGGAAACATCTTTACCTGCAGTGACTGTGAGCGTCGCCTATCTGAATGAACTACGACTGTGCACTCATCTCACAACATTTAATTCCGTGATACGTGCTGTGCTGTGAAGCACGTATCAGTACAGCGCAGCCCCGACCAGGAAGTAACCGGCGGGAGCACGAACAGATAAAGTGGCGGCTAAGGCAGTCCACATCATCTTTTATCCATACGTGAAGTTTCAGTGTGCTGCCAATTATTGTTTGACTCGGTGTGTGTGATAAATATTATCCTATCAGATATCTATCTACGATTGATCTCGTCCTACAAAACGGGTCTAAAGGAGGAGAGAAGGAATGTGTGGTGTGTACAAATCAGCGAGCACTGATGTCGAGTAAGAAAGCGAGCAATATAAGAATCAACGCCGAGGAACTCTGGAGCTGATGAGGGGCGTGCAGGCCATGCACGCCGAGGAACTCTGGAGCTGATGAGGGGCGTGCAGGCCATACACGCCGAGGAACTCTGGAGCTGATGAGGGGCGTGCAGGCCATACACGCCGAGAACTTGGAGTTGATGAGGGCGTGCAGGCCATACACGCCTAATGAACTGAGGTTACGAGAGGGGCGTGTGGCACACATGACAGCCAAGAACCTGGAGGCTGGATGAGGGGCGCAGGCCATACACGCCAGGAACCTGGAGCTGACGAGGGGAAGGCAGGCTGGCGACACCGAGAACTCCGAGGCTGATGAGGGGCGCAGCCATGCACGAGGAACTCTGAGAGCTGATGAGGCGTGGCAGGCCATACACGCCGAGGAACTCTGAGCGATGAGGGGCAGAGCCATACACGAGAACTCTGAGTTGATGAGGGGCGTAGCCATACGTCGCCGAGGAACTCTGGAGTTGATGAGGGGCGTGCAGGCCATACACGCGAGGAACTCTGAGCTGATGAGGGGGCAGGCCATACGCGCTGAGGAACTCTGGAGTTGAAGAGGGGCGTGCAGGGCCATACACGCCGAGGAACTCTGAAAGCTGATGAGGGGCGGGCAGGCCATACACGCCGATGAACTCTGAATGATGAGGGGCGGCAGGCTACACACGCCGCGAGGAACTCTGGAGCTGATGAGGGGCGTGCAGGCTATACACGCGGAGGAACTCTGGAGCTGATGAGGGGCGTGCAGGCCATACACGCCGAGGAACTCTGGAGCTGATGAGGGGCGTGCAGGCCATACACGCCGATGAACTCTGGAGCTGATGAGGGGCGTGCAGGCCATACACGCCGAGGAACTCTGGAGCTGATGAGGGGCGTGCAGGCCATACGCGCCGAGGAACTCTGGAGCTGATGAGGGGCGTGCAGGCCATACACGCCAAGGAACTCTGGAGCTGATGAGGGGCGTGCAGGCCATACACGCCGAGGAACTCTGGAGCTGATGAGGGGCGTGCAGGCCATACGCGCCGAGGAACTCTGGAGCTGATGAGGGGCGTGCAGGCCA
>LGRX02012944.1:0-24535 GCA_001247695.2 Cymbomonas tetramitiformis | reverse complement strand
AGTTGGAGAACCCATTTGGGTGGGCGGGCAGGGAAGAAAAATTGCGTTAGGAAACGAAGAAGAAAGACGCAGCAATCGTCAACAGGTAAGAAAAGTGAAGTATTTTCACCAATTTCTGCTGGAGTTGACATTCAGTCCGAGCTCAGTCATCAGAGTTGTCATCACCGACCCGTCGTGACCGCAGTCATCACCGACGCGACCTGACCGCTGTCATCACCGATACGGCTCGACACCTCTGACTACTTCACTGACCCGATTGTCATCTCCTCTGATCGAGTTCGGTTGTCACATGAGACAGAGCACACTAGCTCATTTCGCATCACACTCAGCATACTAGAACTATATATATGATATCTTCTGTATGTTGAGAGAGATTCTGAGTGCGAAACCCTGAGCGTTGCAGTGCTTCCTGTTTGACCTGTCTGTTTACTGACTGGGTCTTCTCGCAGGTTTGGCCCCACCACCGGCCTAAGGCTAGGAGCCGATTATGGTCGGCTAAACGCTTAGGGAAGCGCCAAGGGGGCGCGCCATCTAGGGATCATGGAAGTAAAGTAGGCAAGTAGTGGTGAGTGAGAGGAATCGTACGTTCCGTTTCAGCGTTTAAATTAGTTAGGAAAATCCTGGGACGGCCTGATCAACCGTAGGGACCCTGACAATCTCGCGCGAGTACTCTTAAAAATCGCGGGACTGAACGACGAGCTCCTCCACGCCATCGCCACTGACTGCTAACTGTGTTGTTTTTGCATCACAGGCTTTCTTCCCTCTTCCCTTTTTGGCACCCTCTTGGTGCTCCTGTTGTGAAATTTGATTGCTTGCTTGCTTATTATCCTGTTAGGGATTGCTAGTGTTGCCTTGCTTGTAGTTCTTTCTTTTTGATTATCTAGATGTCATCTACTCCGTACGCCACACCGCCGGTTCTGCCGAGACGCTTGCTGACACACCCCCCAGGGGCGAGAAAACGTCAACTTAAATTCGGTGCTTTGAATGGCACACCGACGCCAGCGGATGCTCCGGACACGTCAGAATTGTCAGTTTGCAACAACCTAGCATGGGAATTGTTGCGCAAGCCCGCGGAGTTCGATGCATTACTCAGCGTCATCAAAGGGAAATGCGTCGAGCCTGGAGAGTCTGCAAAGACCTGGAAATTCACTAGCAACGAGAAGAATGCTCGTTTGCTTTTGGACATCCTGGTTGAGCAACTCGATTCCAGGCTCAGACTCGTTCACCCTAAGATGGCGTTGATGTTCGACTTGCAAAACCACAGTTTGGAGGTTCCGCAGAAGGCGAATCTCCTGCTGTTGGAATTGCTCCAGTCGCTTTGCGCAGGAGACGCCTTGCGTATCCTGCGCAAGGCTGACAGACTCTTCCCAGGGGATGGGAAGATCGCGCTTGTTCATCTCGTGAGGCACGTTGTGCCCGATCACGAGGAGTTCAGCGCTGCGGACTTCCTATTCGCTGGTGACAGAGTTGACCTGAGGGCTGGCCAGGACCCAGCGGACTACATTGACGTGTTCCAGACTTCTCTGGACACCGTTGAGTCTGACTTGGGTCCTGGGTGCACCGTGACCATCTCCGAGAAGGCACGGATTGCATTGTTTCTCCGTAGGATCTGTCCCGTCTTTTATAAGGCGGTGCATGATGCCTACACAGAGGAGAAGCTCGATGCTGACTCCTCGCTTTCCTTGCTGACCTGTTTCCGTGAGACACGGGCAGTGCACAGGAACGCGGGGACGAAACTCAAGTCCCCACTAACGGCTGCTTTCTACAATGATGCAGGTTCGCATCACGGCGGAAGCCGTGGTGCACATGGCCGCAGGGGAGTCCCTGACCGCACCTCTTCCCGTCAGTACATTCCGCCTCGTCGCACTAACCCTTTTAAAGGGATTGGCTCTGGTTACCGTGCAGGAGTCTTTCCCCGCAAGGGTGGTAAGACAGGCGGTAAGGGAAAGCAGAGGACCGGCAAAGGCAAGGGCAAGGGGAAGTCCCGTGTCGTCTTTGATCGGCAGACCCAGCAGTTCCGAGGGGAATGCTGGACCTGTGGGTCAAAGGGGCACAGGGCTGCCGACTGCCCGAAGCTGATGTCGGCTCATGCTTTCCATCTTGACCCGAAGCTGCTTGCGGAGCATGCTCGGACGGAGATTCTAGCTGCCCAGTTTCAGACTGCCTACGAGGAGTCTGAACATGCACTAGAGTCCTTCTGTCTGTTGCACGGCACCCCAGCAGTTGTCGGGTACCGGGAGGACTCGTGCTCTGACAGTGAGGGTGAGGAGAGTTCTCACTCCGCCAGTCAGGAGCACGGGGACTCCGACGAGTCTGACGACGATGGGGACTGGGACGGCCTCTCCGAGGCTCAACAACAGGAGTGGGACCGCCTACAACAACATGCGGAAGCCAAATTCCAAAAGTTCTGTGCACAGTCCGAGAATGTCTCGTTGTCACTCGGAAGAGTGCACTTCGGGATGTTCCGGACCGGCACAGAACAGAAGGCGTGTGATCCCTTTCCCACTCCCCCCTACTTGCTGCCTGACATCCCTGCCTCTACACCTGCCTCTGCACAGCACGATGCATCCGACGATGTGTCACAGCACTCTGCACAGTCCACGGCTACGGTGGTGCTCGCCTGCTGCAGGCAGTACCACTCCAGCCGGACACAGCAGGCACCGCACGGGTCGGCTCTTGTGGATCATGCTCCGCAGGACCGAGCAGACTCGTCGGTGGTGTCTGCTGGACTGTTTGCAGCACAGTGTGACTCACTGTCCCCACCCGTCCACCACACGCACACCGTCCCTGCACTTACAGAGACTTGCTCTCTGTTTGCAGGAATGACGGTGGTGCAGGGTGACGGTGAGGACAGTGACATGTGCACGGCACCGGCACCCACCGAGCACTCTTCCCCACACCACACTCACAGTGCATCTTTGTTGAGGGAGGGGTCACGGAGCAGTGCGGTGCCCCCGCCTGCTTCCCCCCTGTCTGCTCCAGGGAAATCCCTGGAGCAGGTTCACTGGGAGCGGGTGTGGGAGGAGGATTACAGGTCCCCTACCGTTTGCCACGGTAACCTTTTGCCATCAAAGAGTTCACTAGGAGCTAGGGGTGTAGCCCCTCTGGTGACGCCCCCGCCACCTGGCCCTCCTGACTTGTTGCTGTCTGATGCAGGCTCTGCCGTGTCAGTGTCCCCACCAGCCAGTGAGCACCGGGTGCACACTGGGGGCACTGACACGGCCCCAAACTTTAACTCAATCAATCTCGGAGGTCGCCCTACAGAAGGGAGTCTCTCCCACTCTTTCCTTCAGCAGTGTCCTCCTGTCCCCGCTCCGGTCCATGAGTCACCTGACCTGGTTAGTGACACGCACATGTCTGACACACAGGCACCACCTCCACCGCCACGGCGTGTCGGTAGAGGTGGTGTCTCTATCTTCCGGTGTGCATTCATGTCCTTCGCCTTGTTCACTTGCTTCCTGGCAAGTGCTTCGGCGGAGGCCCTCTCAGCCGCAGCACCTGTTCAGGGAGTGTGGTACGGATTGACATTGTGTCAACCGGGGGGGGAGATGGGAGGTGGGCAAAGCAGTACTGCAGTCAGTCAGTACAGTCAATCAGTCCAGTCAGTCCAGTCAGTTTGGTCTGGGGATGGTGGTTTATCCGATGGTGGCTTACCTGATGGTGGCACTGGTATCACTCCTGATTGGTCTGCCACCCGGCAGTGTTCCTCTGGTGATGGTTCTGGGTATTCCTCTGGTTCCGACTGGTATTGGCAGTATGACTCTGGTCAGCACCGCCACTATGGTTCTCCTCGTGGCTCCGACGGTTCCCCACCAGACAGCTCCGCCCAGATCTGCCTCCTTCAGGCGCTTGAGAAGCGGCGCCAGAGGTACAGAGCAGTGTCAGCCCTGCTCCTGACAGCCTTCCTTGGCCTGGTCTTGACATGTCTCTACCAGAGTGTCTATGAGGAGTTCCTCGTCGAGGCTCACTTCGAGGTTGGTCACCACCTGTCACCGATCTCCGCTGTCTGCAGCCCTGTGACTCAGACTCCGCTCTACGGCGCCATGCAGTATGTAGGCGACACAGTGTCGCGAACTTATGCACGAAGCGTCCACACAAAGCACAACCCTCTAGCCCTACTACTAGACAGTCTTACTTATTGTCAGTGCCTATACAACACTAGCTCGACTTTGCATATGTTTCCTTATATGACTGCACAGTTATCTTGCTACTGTAACTATACAAAATCTCAAAATTTTTGATATCTCTTTATCTCTTCTCACCACTTGTGCAAGCTCTTTTTCTCAACATGAAAAAGACTGTTAATTACAGTTCTGACGCAGTCGCACAAGGACAAGTCCACAAATGTATATCTTTACAAGCAGAAGAATACTGTATCTTACTAATTATCTCATAACACTGCTGTTTTCGCGGTCTTAAGCGAGTCCTGGCTATTCTCGGAATCACTGTTACGAAGGCAAAACAAAAATGAGCGTCTGGCTCACCCTGCTACGCCGCCCCACTTATTCTCGCTATCTCCAAACAAGTGTAACACCCATCCGTATTTCCGTATCTCGTCACTGTCATAACTCCTCGCGCGTATCGTACTGCGCGTGTCATACGTTCGTCACAGAGACTGCTACAGCAAGTGTCACAACCCGGCTGAGGTACACGATAAGCCGTGGTTTGTGACAGCTGTCGCGAACTTATGCACGAAGCGTCCACACAAAGCACAACCCTCTAGCCCTACTACTAGACAGTCTTACTTATTGTCAGTGCCTCCACAACACTAGCTCGACTTTGCATATGTTTCCTTATATGACTGCACAGTTATCTTGCTACTGTAACTATACAAAATCTCAAAATTTTTGATATCTCTTTATCTCTTCTCACCACTTGTGCAAGCTCTTTTTCTCAACATCCCCCATCTGTAGCTGCCACTGGTAGCACAGACATTAGACAAGAGCTTGCTCAGCATCTTCTGTCGTAACGCCATCCATTGCGAACTTGCCCATGCTGAAGGTAAACATACCCACTCCAGAAGCCTCTCCTCCTCGCAACATCCTGGCTCTTGTCAAAGGGTTGCGAAACACCATGACCCACATGCATCTTCTGCCAATAGGTCCATGCTCTAAATGTCCAATCACATGTAAACGTCCAGCGTGACACAGCTTACGAAAGTATTGTGCCCTGCTTTCTGTCATATCTGTCATGTAGTGCGATGGTACATGAATACAAGCCACCACTCGGCTGGCCAGTACTGCCAACGGCAACGCAATATCCAGCACTGCGAACCAGGGTGAAGTTACCACTGCGTCACACACCCCATACTTCTCCTTCCAGGCTCGATAATTGCCCGGTTGTAAAGCATTAAGGGCTTCGTGCCACTTCAACTGCGGATTCCAATCATTATTCATAACCTTCAGATGAGGCCACTCCAGTGACATAACCTTGCCAATGACACCTGTGCCAGCCCAAGGATCCCATACCTGTGTGATCTTCTCCCAAGTCACCTCGTGCGCCAAACGTCTGACCTCCTGAGGAACTGTCATCACCAACTCTAAGCCCCAATCCAGTTGACTGGCAATCTTCACCTGAGCTCTGCTCAGTTGTGTGACATCTCCTCTCTTCTGCACTTCCTCGGGGCTCATGGCCTGCACCGTGGACGTCTTGCGGAGACTTCTCGCGCGAGTGTGCTGCTCTGCACACTTCCTGCTCAAGATGGTGCGATGGCCCTCATGCCAGAATCCTGGCATCACTTCTGTGATCACTCTGCTGAGCTCCCCCTGGTTTCCCCAGGCCACTCTGTCAGGAAGATCCCCCATGCTCCCTTCTTTTCTGAGCATCTGCCGCGAGGTCAGCGCCTGCCATGGGTCTTCACGTCCCGGCCTCACTGCACGATGCGGACCCACGTCTGCAGGCAACAATACCACATCTGATCCCAGCTTCTCTCTCAACTGCAGCTCCATGGCCGCCATCTTGTCAACGATTGACGCGCTCACCTCGGCGGCAGCTGCCACCACAGTCCCACCTAAGCACTTGGGACATTGCCAGTCCCCTTCAGGTACTCCATCCAGCGCCGGATTCAGACACCACGTGTGATAACCACGGTTACAGGTGTCACACAGCAACATGGCTGCCTCCCCATCTGTCCGCATACACACCTCACACGCGAGATGCTTGCTGGGAATGGCTGCACTGCAGTCGTACTGGTCTTTCACTTGTAAGTGACATGGCGCAATATTTTGCACTGTGCTCTTCTCCCGCAGCTTCGTGCTGTCCTCCAACACTACCACTCCATCTCTTTGCACCTTGACTATCTTCAGGATGGCTGACTTGGTGGCCACCTCCATGCCAGAGCGCGGTTGTTGTCGTATATATACGAAATCGCCTGCCTTGAACTGGTGCGGCTTCGGCTCGTAACTGCCACTCCTCCTGTGCTCGTACCGTAAAGTGTCGCGGTGCTGAGCGATCTCCAGGTTGCACCCTGCATGTACCATGAGCCTCTTCACGATGGCGGCTCGCTGCAACAGATCATCAGCCAGTGTCTTCTCCTCCTGCTTCCCAAAGTCCAACTCGGGTCGAGCACGAAGATCCGGTGGCACCGTGGCTTCCTGAGCGAACAGCAAGGTGAATGGCGCCACTCCAGTGGACTGCTGCCTAGCTGCGTTGTAGCTGAGTACGAGTGACCAGAGCATCTCATCCCACTCGAAGTCCAGGCCCTTGTCGAGGGCCATCTTCTTGAAGCAAAACTTGAGGGTGCGTACCACCCGTTCAGTTAAGCCATTGCTCTCTGGGGAACTCGGTGAAGTCACTCTCCGGTCAATGAGACACTGCTCGCATAGAGCAGAGAACTCACCTTCAAACTCTGTGCCCCCATCCACCAAACATTCTGCAGGCGCCCCAAACACGGATAGGACATGATAGCGAAATGCGTTGGCGATGGTGGCGGCCTCCTTGTCGGGGATTGGAACGCACACGACGAATCGCGTGTAGTGCTCAATCATGACCAAGACGCGTTGGTTCCCAGCCTTCGTGATGCGTTTCGTGGGCCACGCCAAATCCAGGGACCAGCGATACATGAAGGACTTGATCTCCAGCGGCGTGAGATTCGCCTCCTCCCGTGCATAGTGCGTCTTCACCCTCTGGCAAGTCTGGCACTGAGTGACCACTGCTTGCACATCCTGTTTGATGCCTGCCCAGTAATGGCGTTGCCACAACAGGTTCAATGTCCGCCTGATGCCCCAATGGCCAGTCCTCTCATGGTACTCACGCACCAACTGAATCCTGTCACAGGGCTTGGGCACCAGCAGCTCCTTACCACTGACAGTGACCATGTATAACTCGCCCATGAGCTCGTCCCAACGGTGACGCGCTGCCCTCTTCCTTACCCTGTGATATTCCTCCTTGGGCACCTCCACTCTTCCTCCTGTCTTGATCCACGCGAGGCATAGCTCGTCCTCGTGTATATCGGGGTATCTTTCTCGGAATGACTCCTGGTTGGTTACGCTGGCTAGCATGGCAACCATTCTCGTAGTGTCGGGCAGCTTAGGCAGCCTCATCTCTTTCTCCTTTGTCACTGGTGCCCATTCTGGGGCTGAGCTCGTCTCTGCTGGCTTGCCTCCAGGTCTTGAAAAGGCCTGCCGGTGACGTGCCTCGTAGCCCGCGAGCTTCATGGAGGCCATCTTCCACTGCCTGCGGCGTGGAACAGCGTCGGCGGTGCCTAGCCCCTGTGTACCTTTCTGTCCTTGGCTGCACATGCGTTGCAGTCGTTCTTCCCAGTCCTGATGGCTGAGGCGTCGCGCGACTTGCTGGGTGTAGCCGCTGGAACTGGTGATCCACTCTGCTAGTTGGGCTCGCACCGGCTCAGCCGTGCCCTCGGAGGTGGCAGCCACCTTGGTGGCTTTCGCGATGGGGATGGCAACTAGCGTGCCATGTTCCTCCTCCTCACTCTCCTCACTCTTCGGCAGTTTGGTCGTGCTGACCTCGGCAATCGCATACAATAGCTCCATTGCTCTTCGGTCCATAGCAAGGCCAAGCACTCCTGCCAATTCTTCGTCTTTCATGCCATGTGCCGCGCGCAGCTCACCTGCGCTGTACCCCATGGCCACTGCCTTCTCGTCCAGGTTAACCTCTCTGGTCTCCCCCACTTCATCATCATCTCCCTTCCTCACCACTGTGCCTGCGCGAGGCGCGCGAAAAGCACGAGAGTTTTGTGTCGCCAAGATGGTTGGCAATACTCTCATAGGCTCCCCTACAACGTTGGCGGTGTAGTGAGGCTTCCTGTCTCCTGTGACGACCCTGCGCGGCTTCCAGCCTCGCTGCAGAATATCGCGCACGTATCTGTCTGGTGGTCTGTCCACCCGCTCCATCACCAGATTGAACTGCTGATTCTGGAACAGATTGCTCCAATATGCTCGTAGACGATGCGCGTATGATCCCGCGCGCGCCGCGTCAAAGGACACCGGCTGGCCCACCACGCTGTTGATGATGGGGAACACCTCCTTCCTGATCTTCGAGTTCTCCCTGTGTGACAGCGGAGAAACGTTTTCCAGCACATATGCTGGCGGTCTCTGAGGCTGCAGCTGTTGCAGCGTGGAGAGGACTCGCACTGCCTGGTAGAACAGTCTGCTGTGCCTGCCCTCCAGACCAGCCAGCTTGCCAGCTGGTGACAGGTCCTGGCATGGATATCCACACACCATGACCCACTGCTCTCCACTCAATGCCCCTGCATGTACAAGGTCAATGAGGCTGGTGTCTTCGATGTTGCTGGGCAGTTGCTCCAAGTGGGCTGCCTCGGCACGGAACAAGTCGGGATGACGGCGACTGAGCGCCATGCATCTGGCCCTGGCTACCGTCTGGCTGGACTTCGAGATGTCCTGGTAGAGGTACTTGTTAACCTTAACTCCGCAGCGCAAGAGCATCTCTAGTCCAGCACACAGGCCCCCACACGGCTCATAGCAGACCACGCCCTCTTCTCTGGCTTCCCGGAAGAAGCTCTTGTCAATCACTCTCGTGTCGATCTTCTTCGGCACTTTGAGCTTACCACCCTCCATGGTCTCGTCGCCGTATATCGCTGGTGAGCCTCCGGAATGCATACCCCTGATCGGCCGTACCTGGCTGAGGGCATCCCAGGCGACTCGAGTCAACCTGCCCGAGCACCTGGCCACTTCCGGGTGGTCAGTGTCAAACATGACCCCCTTGTTACACTCCAGCTCTTCTCGGTAGTGCACGTCAAACAGTCGATGGACTGCACTAGTCCCCAGCTGCTCCCTGGCCATGTTCTCGCAGTAGTTGGCCACCTGGGCTTCTGGGCTTACTTCGGGACCAAGTGGTGGCTCCCTGGTTACTTCCAAGCAAATGATGTCTGCGAAACAGCGCGTTGGCCTCTCGGCACGCCCCGCTTCCCTGGCTCGGTCCCCTTCACGATCCAAACGGGCACCAGTCTCGTCTGCGGTGCTGGGCAGTGGGTACCTGGATGGCACATCCGCGTTCTCATTCTTCGGACCTGGTCGGTACTGGACCGTGAACTCAAACTCCTGGAGGCTGATGGCCCAGCGTAGGTGTTGACCTTGTAGGTCCCCCTTCTCCATGAGTGTTGTGAGCGGCGAATGGTCGGTGATCAGCGTGAAGTGGATCCCGTGCAGGTACTGTCGTAATGTGCGGATGGCCCACACCACTGCCAGCATCTCACCCTGGAAGCTCGCGTACTGTCTCTCGGTTTTCGACAGCGAGCGGCTGATGACCACACAGATGTGTTCTACGCCATTCTCGTCCTTCTGCCCCAGCACTGCGCCAATGCCATGGTTGCTCCAGTCTGTGTAGAGGAAGATGGGCTTGCTGTAATCAATGGGCTTCAAACATCTCCCCGAACACAGGGCATCCTTCAATGCTTGCAATGCCTGGTCCTGATCCTTCCCCCAAGCTTCCTTGACATCCAACACTTCCTTTCTGAGCAAGTCGTTCAATGGTCGTGCCATCTCTGAGTAGTTGGGTCCCATGGGTTCCCCCACCAGACCTTTGTAATAGTTCATGAGTCCAAGGATGGAGCGTACTCCAGTTTTATCCTCGGGCTTGGGCAGCTCTTGGATGGCCTTGCACTTGATGTCCTGCGCGCCAATGGTGTTATAGCCGATGCGGTAGCCCAAGAAGTCCACCGTGGCTGACCCGAAGGTCGACTTGCCCGAATGCAGACGTATCCCCGCATCCCCCAAAGTGCGAAGCACGGCTTCCACATCCTTGATGTGCTGCTCAGCGGTGTCTGAGTATATGCACACGTCATCGACGTACGCCACCGTGCAGTGTTGCAGGTGGCGTAGCTCGTAGTCCATGATCCTGATGAAGGCTGCGGTCGCTCCCGCTGCTCCAAACGGCATGGATGTGTAGCGATAAAGCTGGTTGCCCCACCAGAACGCTGTCTTGTCCCTGTCCTCCTCAGTGGTCATGGGAATCTGGTGGAACGCCTTGGTCGCGTCCAGGGTAGTCTTGAACTTGGCCTTGGCCACGCGCTGGTAGAGCTCTTCTGGGCGATGTGGTAACGTGTTATCCTTGAGCGACAACCGGTTCGTAGACCGGAGGTCGACGCAGAATCTCGTCGAGGTCCACTGTCCAGTGTCGTGATCCTTCTTCCCCGCGACCACCACGTTGCTGGCGTGTCTGCAGTGCTGCGAAGCCGGCTCGATGAAGCCATATTCCAGCAGTTCCTTGCAGTGCAGGTCGATGATCTCCTGCTCTCCCGGGCTGTACTTCCTCGGTCGTTGGTAAGCTACCTTAGTCTCGTCCTTGAAAGGGATGGCGAAGGTCGCATGTGCGCGCCCCCATGGTAGCCTTTGATGTCCTGCGGCTTGTTGGCGAAGCAGTAGCTGCACCTCCTTACCACGTTGCGCATCTCCTCCCAATTCTCCTCGGTGAACTCGGGATGTCCTCCAAAGGTGGCATTGAGCTCGGTGTCCAGCCACGCGGCCTCGTCCTTGGTGACCCTGGTCGTGCCCCCTGGCTGTAACGTGTCCAGCACCGTGTGCGGAAGCACCTCGTCCTGCTCTGCCACCATAGCCTCCCATCCGGTGTCCCATTGGCGCGAAGACCTCTGGTCTTCCCAGGCGGTCCTGGCAGATCTGATCGGCGAGCTCGAGCACGTTCCCATCGTCAGCACGCCCTGAAGCTCCCCAGGGGCCACAGCGGCCACCCAAGCAGCCACCGCTAGCAGCAGCAAAAGTTTTAAAATTCTGCTGGTACCCACTGGTTTAACTGGAGGGTGAAGGGTCAGTATGCAAGTCAACATCCTCCACCCCCCTTGCATACGGCCCAGGCCTCCTCCTGCAGACACGTAGACCACCAGCGCCAAGACTGATATCACATAGACACAGTGCGCCACTCGGTAGCAAGCGGCTGTGAACTGCAGGCGCTGCAGTCGAGCGGCAAAGCGCGGCTTCTGCATGCGCCGCGGAACAGCGGCCAGCGTAGCCGGCCCTGCGGCCAAGATCCGCTGGGCGACCGCCAGCGCGCGACCCACATGAGTCTCCAGCGCGGCGAATGTGCCACCATCTTGAATCGAGCCGGAGCATGGCAACCCATGGTGGACAATGTGGGCGCCAACCGTCAAGACGCACCCCAGAGTGCCGACCATGTGTGTGAAGTGCATGGCGAGCATGGCGAGGCAGAACCGTATCAATGGCACGTACCACAGCCCACGCCGAGCGTGATGGAGCCCAGCTACCTCAAGAGCACCCTTGGTCAACAGCAGTAGGTGCCTGGCCAGCTCCAACAGCACTCGCAGAGGCGCCTGTTGATGTGCCCATGGCCCGAGTGGCGTTGCGCGCACGGCCCACAACGCGCGTGCCATGGCTCTGCGGGGCGCTTCAGCGTGGAATGCCCAGCAGGCGACGACCTCACCAAGAAATCTGAATACCTCCATAGCCATCCATACTGCCATCACTGCAAAATGAGGCAGCTGCGGCCAATGCAAGCGCACGAACACCCCCATGAGCAGGAAGCACACCTGAGTGCGCTTCGCCCGCCTATCATTGGCGGGCTGCGTGCCCGGCTTTTCGCCGGGGCTGCTTCTCAGTGACGGGCGCGCCGGGCTGCAGCCGGCCCGGTGCCCCCTTGAAAAGGCCCCAGTGCGCTCTCCCTTCTCCTCTCCTCCCAGATCTCATCATAACTTTGGCGTCTCTGGGGAGCACGCGACGCGCCCATGCCGGCATGCCGACCGCGAGCCGCGTCCTGACGATGAGCGCCTTCCCTGGGGCTCGGAGATCTCCTCCTGCGCTGACCAGCCCGTGGTGAACGCTGCTGTGCGGCACTCTCAGTTGGACTCTGCGGGCGCGCTGCAGGATGGCATGAAGGTCGAGTGTCGACATGCGCAACGAAGCCACTGGAACGCTCCGGGCTGCTGGGTGCTGTAGAGCTCGGGGTTGATGGCACGTACGAAACGGAGTCCTGCTCTTGTGCAGCTGGAGGTACGGCTTCAGTCTGCTGCGTGCAGACGGAATGTGCCGGGGATCTCAGAATGTCGTTGATTGACCGGTGTTCAGGTCTCTGTGCCATGTTGCACTCCAAGCCCATGGTCGATATCCCGCCGAGAACTCGGCCCGAGTAGGGTGCCGGCGTGGGCGTGGCTCGCGCGCCATCACGACCATCAAGCCCCGGGCAGTCTGGCCCAAGCGTGCTCATCCTCGCAGTTGCGCGGGCGGCACGAGGTCGTTCTTCATATTCTCTGATGAGTGCCAAACTGGCAGACAGCCCAACCAGTCTTTCACTGATGACCTCCACGCTGTCTTCATCCTCTGTCAACGGCGACGGTGTTCTGGTGCGACCCGTGTGAGTGCTCACACCCTCAACAGCCGCGAGGTCGGAAGAGTATCCTGAGATGCTGCCGTCTCCCTCCTCACTTCCTGCATCCCCTCCCTCGATTGGGTCCAGGCACCTCATGAAGTCGTTTCGAAGACGCGCCTGCACCTCTGCCCGACGTGCCTCAGCTAGCAACGCCGGGCCCACCGAGGATGTGAACGCAGACAATGGTTCTCGGTGCATCACCGCCACCTTGTTCCAGGTCTCCCAGCTGTAGCAGTCGAACTTGCGCGTACCTGAGGAGAGGTACTCCAAGGTGAACGCCATGCTGCTGGGTCCCCGCTCACTGTAGTAGCGATTGTCCTCAAAGAGGTAATACACGGCCTTGGACCGGGCGTTGGCACGGGTCTTGAAAACCCGTAGGGTGCCCTGCCGTGGGCCATCGCTCAAATGGCCTCTGGCGATCTCCAAGAGCTGAGTGCGATCAACCAGATGCTCCATATGTTTCTGCAAGGTGCCGAGGAGTCCTCCCGTGCAGCCTTTCGACTGCCCACCCAGAGGCAGAAACTCTTCCCTTTGTCCCACTCCTGCGGAGGAAGCGTACTGGTGCAGGGTCTGGCTGCTGAGTCGCTGCGTGTGCACCCCCTTTCCTCGCTCCGCGAAGGGCTTCCCGAGCTGGAACTCGATCTCGCCCATGAAGCAACGGTACTGGATGAGGAAGACCGTCTGTCCATGCAGCGCCATGAACTCCGAGATCCCTCCCAGATCCAGCCAGTTGGCTTCCCCAGCTGTGTTCTCGCTGCGAGTGGGCGACTCCGGCTCGTAGGTGCCCTGGAACACTGCAGCGTGGTAATCCAACATGGCAGGGTCGAAGACGCCGTTGGGCCAGGTTTGATGCCGTAAACGAAGCGGTGCCGAAGATGGTGGCGGTGCGGAGCCAGATGGCCCTGCCTCATCCCCCCTGACCGTCTTCGACGTCCTGAGAGTCTTGGATGTGCGCACTGGAGGGTTTCTTCTGGCCCCATAAGTGTCCAGCGCGTCCTGTGCTTGCTCCTCTGCCTTGCATGCTCCGAGCATCACTCTCGTGTTGTCCCCCAGATGCAGGTACTCCACGGCGGCAGCGTTCGTGCTAAACACCTCGCCACTGCCTCCTTCCCCATCTGTCACCGGGTAGAACTTCCCCACCTTGTCCGCTGCGTCTGACAGCGTGAGCTGCGGGATCCCATTCACATTCACGCCCTCCACACCAGCCACCTCCATGTCGTACCTCACCTTCAGACGAGCTCGAAGGTCAGCGATGTCCACTCGCTGTACATACTTTAGATGCTGGTACTGCCAGCGCTGGTCCTTCTCATAGTAAAAAGGCAGCTGGAACTCGCCAGTCATCTTGCCCATGGGGTTCATGATGGTGACGCCTTCCATGGTGTGACGTACCATGCGCTCCATGAGATCCCATTGGGCGCGAGTGTGCTCGCTGAGTACGCAGAACTGGCGCGCCACCTTGTCCCACATGAGCTTGCCCGTCACGACTCCTGGGTACGTCTGATGGGTGCTGAGGACCTCCTGAACACTCGCCATCGTGTACCTTCCTGCCTCCCGATGGGCACCACAGTCAGGGAGTGGGACCTGGTCGTTGTCCTTCCTGCCGCTCGCCCTCGTGGTCCAGGTCTCTGAGGGTATCTTCGTCTCCTTGTCAACCTTCTGGTCCACCAACGTAAAGTCGGGCCACAGTAGCTCCGTCTCCAGGATGGTCTTGTATTCTCCACAACGCGAGAACTTGACCCGCACAAATCCTGCGTCCACACCACTTCCATCGCCCTCTTTGCAGAGTGCGCACAGACGAGCATAGCCCGTGCGGTCGATGTACAGGCGCTGCTGAGACCAGCTGCTCTCCTTGTCTTGGTAGTCCCACGGGTTCACTGCCATGCCCCCCATGGCTGTACGCTGGCCAGCTTGAAGGCAGCTTCGCTCTCGGCCTCCTGCGCCAGCGTGAGGTCTTGATAGCGAGGGTCTGACTGAGTTGTGGTCAGGCTGGCTGGCGTGCGGGACCCCCTCGCATCTGGCTCTTCAGCACTGGACCCCTCACCTCTGGTCGCCACATTGGCTGCGTGATGATGCTTGTAGCATGCCCAGCATCTGGTCTGTCAAGGACGTACCAGGCGGCGGAGGTTCGTACGTCGAGCTCTCGGTGTGTGAGCTGACTCGCCCAGTGAGCTCGCCTTGCATCATCGAGCTGGGTCTCAGGAAGCCCGCCTCCACCATGGACTGGCAGCGCGCCTCGAGTCTCTCCTTCTCCTCCGAGTTGAACCTTCTCAGCCTCATCTCCTCTAGCCATGACGCCAGGCTGTCCATCAGCTCGGGGTGGTTTCGCGAGAATGCACAAGGCGCAGGCGCACACCTCTCCCCTGCGAGGGCCAGACGGTCTTCTCCCCTTGCGCCCAGGGACACTGCTTCACGTGGTGGTAGCTCGCAATCATCAAAAGCGGGGGCAAGAGTGCGCGCTGCCGTGGCATCAACGTCAAAGATCTCGGTCGCCAGGCACACTCTCGGGTCTTCATTCCGCTTGCTCCTTGCATCGACGGGCGGCGTCAACTCGATCAATGGCAACGTGACCTTCTCCTTCATGCCCAGTGACACCGCGGCCTCAGAAGTAGCAATGCCTCTGTAGAGGTCGATGGTCAACTTGAGGGCGTTCTTCAGGGGTCCAGTGCCCACCAAGAAGTCCCACGTCGTGTCATTGGTGTAGGTGACGAAGGCGTGGAGCCGATGCAGAGTCATGTACGGCGTGCCCGCGGCGAGAACCACATCCACGTAGCAGTACTTCGTGAATTCCGCAGGGCTGCCATCACATCTCGCCACCCTGGCCCCTGTCTCTGCATCAAAGATGGTCAAGCCCAACCTGTTGGCTGTCCTGATTGGGATAATGTTGCAGTTGGCCCCCGTGTCCAGGAGAAGCGCTTTGTACAACATAAGCAAGCCTCCAGAGGCCATCGGCGCCATCCCTTGTGCCAGAGACTCGTTCAGGAGCTTGCATACCGGCTGGACCTGCGCCATGGCAGTGAGCTGTTCCTCTGTAAGGCCACTGAGCATCTTCTTCTTCAATAGCTCGTACGCCTTGGCCTCCATGGTCCCTGCGTGCAGCTCACCCCTCTCGCTGAAGTCTCTCACCCCGTAGCTCTCCTGGACGGTGGCCGCTGCAGCTGTTACATGCACCGTCGTCCTCCCCTTCCTGGGCTGCTCCACCATGTCCTCCGGCATCTCATCCAGAGGAACCTCTTCTTCGTCACTGTCGTCGCCCGACTCCATGCCCGGGCAATCGTCATCATCGTCACTGTCGTCACCCGACTCCATGCCCGGGCAGTCATCATCCTCATCGCTGATGTCCTGGCAGTCTGCTGCTGAGGCTGTCGGCACGGGGAGCTGGTTGTTCTCAGCCAGTTCCACCAAGGTCTCCACACCCCTTGGAGCTGTTATGCGACCTTCTGCTACGAGTCCAGCAGCTAGCTTGCGGAAAGCCGCTCCCAGGCTCTTGATCACGGAGGCCATGAGCTGCACCTTCCTCTGCATCTCGTCCGCCGCAGGCGCCATGGGCACCTGTGCGTCTGCCTCGTACTCCTCGGGTGTCTTCACTGGGAAGCCCCTCATGCGCTGGGTACTTCCCAGGGCTACTGCTGGAGCCGCCGTGAGTTCCGACTCCACACTCTTGCACAGCGTCTCGGGGAGTGCCCCCAGACCCAAGGTGCTGAGGGCGCTCGAGAGCTCCTCTTCGCCCATCTCCTCG
This sequence comes from Cymbomonas tetramitiformis, assembly GCA_001247695.2. Classification (NCBI taxonomy): domain Eukaryota; kingdom Viridiplantae; phylum Chlorophyta; class Pyramimonadophyceae; order Pyramimonadales; family Pyramimonadaceae; genus Cymbomonas; species Cymbomonas tetramitiformis. The sequence goes on along the minus strand of LGRX02012944.1, from coordinate 7,986 downwards.
GCCATGGCTGTGAGTAACTCGGTTGGAGGGCCAGACGACACTCCTACCCCTGCGCTGCCATGGTGGTGCGCGCGTGCATCGACGGTGTGAGTCTCCCTCTCCGCGACGTGCGCTGCGACTGGTTCCTCGTCGGAGCCCTCATCCTCGGACAGCACCTGCGACTTCACGCTGCCCGCACGACTGGCAGTCTTCCTAGCAGCCACCATGCCCTGGTACTCTGCTTTCAACGCCTCGGGGTTGCCAGTGGTGCTCTTCTGCTTGTCCTCCGGTGACTGTTTGGCTCTGTACTTGTCCTTCTCGTCGTTGGACAGCTGCTGCCAGTCTGTCACCAGGATGCCCCAGTCAGAGTTCTTGAAGCGGTTCTTCAGATTGTACATGCGCAGAGCGGCGTTCTCCGCGTCCCACCACTTGCTGGAACCAAGCCTGCTTTCGTGGAATCCAGCAGGCATCTTGACGTGTTTATAACCACTCCTGCACTGCTCGGGATCGGACTCATGCCAGCCCCCTCCAACGCAGCGCAAGCACTTGGGCTTGTCGTTCGTACGCACGCCCTCTGCTGGCGGTGGCGTCTTGTTGTAGGAGGCCTTCTTAGCTCTTTCGGCCACATTCACCTCCTTCTTCATCTTCTTAGAAGGTGATGTATCTACCTTCTTGCTGTTCTCCGGTTCGCCTGACTGCGCCACCTCAGAGGACTCAATCTTTTTGATCGAGTTCTTTATGGCCTTGAGGTCAAGGCCATGCTGTCGCGCCTCCCAGGTGGAGTACTGGCAGCCACATCGTCTGGTGATCTCCTGGAGGAAGGTGAGGATCCAAGACTCTGCATCGCCCTTGAGCTTGTCTTGAACCTCGACGATGGCCTCCAGGTCCTTCCAGGTCACCCGATTGGGTGGCGGGAACTGTGCCCTCAGTTGCTCCTTCACCCGCGTCTGGAAGACCTTGATGCGCAGGTTGTCCACGCAGTCCTCGATGAAGGTACGCAGCTCTTCATCGCTCAACACCTTCCCAGTGTTGAGCTGCATTTCCCTGCGTTGGCACATCTTCATGTAGGTCAGCCCATCCTGCCCCACCTCCTGTGGCTTCTGTGTCAACAGATCCACTTTCTCTTGAGTCCCTTTCATCATGAACTTCTTGTCAAGGGCAGCGATGAAGCCCCTGAGCGCGTAGAAGTACTGGGTATCACGGGTGCCATCACGTCCCGTCAAGCCTTTCAGGGAGGTTCCATCAGTCAGATATTCGTCGGAAACCTCCCCTTGGGTGTCTTGGTCCGTCACCCGCCTCGCTATCACCCACGTGGTGCCAGTGTTCATCTCATTGAAAGGGGGCCTAGCGCATGGGATGGTACCCTCGAGTGGGCCATGCTCGCTAGTGTCCTTCAGGACTCGGTCCATGTTGGAGGCCACTACCCCCCCTCTTTCATAGTTCTCGCGCCACCAGCTGAGAGCTTGTGAGTTCTCTCCAGCCAGACACGCAGGGACGATGTCCCACAGATATTCAAAGTCAGGGGGAGTCTCTCTCAGGGTCTTCATCTGAGCTTCGGTGAGAGTGCCAGCCCCGGACCTGAGCCTCTTCCTGACGTTGGCGTTGTGCTGCCGTACGAAATTCTCGCACATGTCGGCGAACTCCCTCAGGAACTTGGGCCGATCTTCTTCCTTGGTGCCCGTGTAGTTGGGCAGCGTACCAAGGTTGACACGAGCGTAGTCAGTGTACTCCATGTCTTCTTCAAAGATTATTAACGGCTCCTGGGCCTGGGCTTGCAGTTGTGCTGGTGCTTGTGCCTCAGGCTGTACTAGTGCTTGGGCCTCAGGCTGGCCACCGGCAGCCCCTTCCTCTCCTTCCAGCTCTGTGAAGTGCTGGCTCACTCGTATCGCTCTCTGGGCACGCCTCTCTGCCCTTTGCTGATCCTCGCGGTCAGCCTTGGATTCCGTTGCTACCTTTCTGGTGGAGAAGAGATACTGGTGTGAAGGCTCTTTTCACTCCACACTTCCCAGCTTACCAGTACGGATGAATCCGTCCCTGGCCTCACCTTTCAGTGCTTTGCTCTAAGTAGCAATCACTGCCAGGATAATCTCGTCCACGACTGGTGAGCAAGGTTCCATCTGTGACCCGGTCTTATATTGGCTCTCCCAGATGTCCAGCAAGGTTGCCTCTGCCCTTAGTGTCTCTGGTCCACGCAGTAAGTCAGCAGAACGCCAGCATGAGTCAAGTGACCACAAAGAATGCTGTCGTGATGGTGCCCACTGACAGTCCTATTTCGCTCCACGCCTTCAGGCGTACCAGTACGGATGAATCCGTCCCTGGCTTTACCGTCTGGTGCTTTGCTCCAGCAGGATGTCACTTCCCGAAATAGCCCAGTACATAATTCTCAACGCTGCAATCATGTTCGCAAAATTAGCAACTGGTTCTGCTGTGACCGCTGTCGCTGTACTTCGCAAGACTGGTGAACTTCGAGTGTCGCAACAGCCTGCTTCACTCAACCTCTTCCAAGGCTTACCAGTACGGATAAATCCGTCCCTGGCATCACCATTCAGAGGTCTCGTTCTTCAGGACTGCTGTTGAACTCTCAGCATTACAGACGACATGTCTGTAATAAGGCACATTTTTGTTTTGAAAAAGACTGTTAATTACAGTTCTGACGCAGTCGCACAAGGACAAGTCCACAAATGTATATCTTTACAAGCAGAAGAATACTGTATCTTACTAATTATCTCATAACACTGCTGTTTTCGCGGTCTTAAGCGAGTCCTGGCTATTCTCGGAATCACTGTTACGAAGGCAAAACAAAAATGAGCGGCTGGCTCACCCTGCTACGCCGCCCCACTTATTCTCGCTATCTCCAAACAAGTGTAACACCCATCCGTATTTCCGTATCTCGTCACTGTCATAACTCCTCGCGCGTATCGTACTGCGCGTGTCATACGTTCGTCACAGAGACTGCTACAGCAAGTGTCACAACCCGGCTGAGGTACACGATAAGCCGTGGTTTGTGACATGTAGGCGACACGGCTCTGGAGATGTGTACCTGGTTTGGGCTATTCTGTGCACCACCTTCAGTCATCTTCTCCCAGGACCCTATGATACATCTGTACTCTGCCACCAGTTCTGACACTGATGGCATTGTCTGTGACTCCGGTGCAACCGGCAACATCACCGGGTCCAGACACAGGATCACTGACCTTGATACCAGCAGGACCATATCCTTCAGTACAGTCATGACTGGACCCGCTTCACGGACTGATGGCACTGGCACACTGAGACTGATCGGCAGAGACATACTGACTGGTGACATTGACGAGTACAGCATTCCTGGCTGCCATTTCAAACACGGCGCCAAAACCCTCCTGTCAACACGAGTTATGCTCCGGGAGGGTTTCTCATCACCTGACTTCATCAGCATGACATATACCCATCTTGACTCTGGCCGGACATACTCTATCATTGATGATGGCACAGACTATCTTTGGGCAGAGCCAGAGTCAGCAGATGTCAGCTTTCAGGCCTTTCAAGGCAATAAGAAGAGGCACAGATCAGGGGACCCATCCGACTGGATGTGGTCCAACAGTCAGTACAGTGCCTGGGCTACTACTCATGGGTCTCCTACGGCTACGGCCAAGCTGGGGGAACCAGCCTTTGATGTCTCTATGTTCGGCGACTCTCTCCCAGTCGGAGAGGGCAATAATCACCCTGCTTTGCAGCACTATCACAGTCAGAACAGTATATTCTCCGTCCAGTTGACTGGTTATTACTTCTATGCTAATCCGCCATTCACTGTATCTATTTTGGACCGCCTTTTCACTAAAGGCAATGCTGACTTTCCTCTGGACCCTCATAATACTGTATATTTCTGGATAGTTCCCTATATGCCATCACACAGGATCTGGCATAAGACCTGTACTATGGAGGTATTACATATCTGGCCTACTGGTACTACGGGGTTATTCAGCTACCTTGAGCGACACACCTACACCTCCACACACCCTCTCACCCCAGCTGGTTCTGACGGTGGACCTGGTCGGGTCTTCATCGATGGCACACCCTTTCCCATCTGCATCCTCTACCGAGACCGCCACACCCCGATCAGGGTCAGTCCTCGTCTTGAGTTGCATGATGCTCTCGGGCATGCTTCGATGACCCGTATCCTCCGTCTCTATGACATGCCAGGGGTAGACTTGGGCAGACCACAGTGTTCCAGAGCAGCTCTTGCTTCACTTACCACCTGCTCTCAGTGGTGTGCAGTTTGTGCTACGACGGGCCTCAAACAGAAACCAGCCCCGAGCAGAGACCGCCTCCGTACCAGTCAGCAACAGCCAGCCCGGAAATGGGCCTCAGACATGACAGGCCCCATCTCACCCAGTGGCTACAATGGGCACAGATACCGTATTCACTTCATTGACATCTCCACCAGATACCTATTTGTGTTCACCGTTGCCTCTAAGGCAGACTACTATGTATGTCTCCTGAGATTCATTGCCTACACCAGATCCCTCTCTTACGGCATTGATGAGCTGTTCCTGTCCACCTCTACAGTCTCAGACACTGAGATGGTGCTGAGGACTGATTGTGCACCTGAGATGGCAGATGCCAAATGCCGGGCAGCCTACCAGCAGCATGGCATTATCCACCAGACCTCTTCTCCCACAGTCCATACGGACAATCCCTATGCGGAGAATGTCACTGGCATCCTGTCCCGTATGATCCGGTCCATCCTTACAGCTTCTGGACTTGACCTCAGCTACTGGCCGCTTGCGGCATGACTCGCGCCACCCCCACATGCCAGATCGCGAAAATGGTCACAGAGTATCGCAGGCTCCGCGTCTGCAGAATTGGATTCAAAAAGCATTCTGAAGCCGCGGAAAGGGAATCTTCAGACGCTTACCTGTCGCCCTTGTCGACAAATTAAGAATATATATATGGAGGAGACGCCGAAGGCCATGGTTGCATCAGCGTATCTGGGAATTGGGCCATCCAAGCCCGATGCCATTAGATAAACATCGACTTGATCCGTCGGTCGTATATATTTATCAATTTAAAATGAACAAATGCAACGTCATCGTCAGCTCAGATATTTGTTGGTGACAGGTTTCTTGCGTTCCAAATGGTGGTACAGATTGCGATGTCCATCGGTGCATCCATGTCGGATCCCGATGGAATTTGAGATGGAATCATTGCCATTGACCAATCATTTTTCGTGCATTTGACGCTATCAGTCGTTGAAGGTCCCAGCACTCAGCATCCTTGCCATCACTTTCGTGCCTGCTTTGTGTGCAAGTATTTTTGTGCGTCTAGGTTGAGGCAGAATATTAACCTTGCGATTGTTTAACCGTGTCTGTGTTATGTAGCTGTCTTGGGGAGTTGTGCCAGGTTGTCTTTGTTTTCGGATCCGTCGAGATAACAACGGCCAACACCATAAAGAGCGCCGTACACTTCGTGATTTCGCAGCCTGTAGGTGACTCCTTGAATGTGGACTCTTTTCCCGAACAGTAAACCGGAAATCTGACTCGCGCACGGCACGCGTACTGCCCTGGGCACAGCGGGAAAAGACAGCATTCCTTCGTGGCAGTAGCTCGAAATAGAGCGCTGGAAATGTCTTCCAGAGATCTCAGTTATAACCTGAGTTGCCATACTTTTCAGCTTCGTGTCAGCTTTTTTCAGCTCTTTCCGATATCAGTATGCGCGAAGCTTTGGTTTTATTAATTCTTCTGTGAGTCTATGACCACGGTCGATTCTGTTGCAAGCCTGCTTGTTGAAACTTTTGCGTTTGTGATATTAGCTCAACATAGAGCGCCGGGGAATATCTCCGGAGATCTCAGTTTGAATCTGAGATATCACAGCTTTGCTCTTCTCTTCTCACTTCCTGGCTGCACAGTAGTCTTAGCCAATCAAGGTACTGTTATTTTAGTGTTTTCCCTTGTGAGTGATGCAGCCTTGACTGTGCTCACGAAGCTGCCATCGTAGCTTGTATGTTTTGCGTTCGGCACTGCACGTTTAATGTGACGTTTTGCTGAACGGCCCGAAACGACTCTCCTGAATATGTGAGGGGTTGCCGTGCGATCGGGTGGCCCTCTTTCACCTCAGGTTTAATTCCTGACATCCCCGAAGCTCGGGTACATACATGTTCTCAGCTCTGGGAACGTGTATCCGAGTCTCGCTTTCCGAGCACAGGCTAAAATGCCGGGCTTAAGTATTTGAAGGGGTTGCAGTCTGGCAGAATAATAGGCTGTCAACGCAAGTTAGATTCCTCACATCCATCTTTCCGGATGTTCAACATGAATATGTGAGTACAGCTACGGTTATGAATATGTGAGCTAGACTTGATATGCACGAGCGAGGGGGCTGCAATTGCGGTCCATATATGGGATGATATATTGGAACATTTTGACATAATGAACGGAGTTTTGGAGCTGCCGCCGAAATTATTTACTTACGAGGCGCTAGATCATAGGGTTATGAATATGTGAGCTGAGTTTAATATGCATATGGAAAGGTTGGGTTTCACCATTAAATCGATAACTGCTGATGCACCATGATCTATCATGCATATGCTGGGTTCCTCAATTCAATTGACATATATCTATCATTCCGAACACTCAGCATCAGCCCTCCTCTATGGGAACCGAAATTCTGATGGCCATTTCATATTATGCGAAAGTCGTGCGGGAAACATTTTGGGTTTCACTTTAAACTCGATGTCTCGGGATGCATCAAGCATGTGACGGCTTCCTGAGCTCGTAACACACATATCTATCGTTCCGTATGCTCAGCATCAGATCATCTCGACCGGAACCGAAAATTTGTTGGGTATTTCCCGATTATGCGAGACTGCGGAAGCCATCGTGAGTTTCACTGTAAAATCGATATCTCTCGATGCACCCCGATCCATCACACATATGACGGCTTCCTGAGCTCATACCACATATGTTTATCATTTAGATTGTAGAGTATCAGCCCATCTCGACTGGAACCGAAAATCCGTAGGGTATTTCCCCATTACGCGAAACTACGGAAGATATTGTGAGTTTCACTGTAAAATCGATGTCTATCGATGCACCGCGATCCATCATGCATATGATGGCTTCCTGAGCTCATGATACATGTATCTATCATTTAGAGTGCTCAACATCACCCCCTCCGGACCGGGACCGAAAATCCGCAGGGTATTTCATATTACGCGAAACTGCGGAAGCCATTGCAAGTTTCACCATAAGATCGATATCTCGGGATGCACGGCGATGCATCAGGCGTATGATGGCTTCCTGAGCTCACACCACATACATCTATCATCCCGAAGCCTCAGCATCAGCATATCTCGACCGGAACCCAACATCTATAGGGTATTTCATATTACGCGAAACTGCGGAAGGCATTTTGGGTTTCACTATAAAATCGATAGCTATGGATGCACCACGATCCATCGGGCATGTGATGGCTTCCTGATCTCACAACACATGCATCTATCATTCCAAAGCCTCAGCATCAGCATATCTCGACCGGAACCGAAAATCCGTAGGATATTTCATAGTACGCGAAACTGCGGAAGCCATTGCGAGTTTCGCCATAAAATCGATATCTCGGGATGCACCGCGATGCATCGTGCATGTGATGGCTTCCTGAGCTCATAACACATATATCTATCATTCCGTATGCTCAACATCCGATCATCTCGACCGGAACCCGAAATCTGTAGGGTATTTCTTATTACGCGAAACTGCGGAAGGCATTTTGGGTTTCACTATAAAATCGATATCTCGAGTTGCACCGGGATGCATCAGGCATATGATGGCTTCCTGCGTTCATAACACATATATTTATCATTCCCATCGCTCAGCATCGGCTCATCTCGACCGGAACCCAAAATCTGTAGGGTATTTCTTATTACGCGAAACTGCGGAAGGCATTTTGGGTTTCACTATAAAATCGATATCTCGAGTTGCACCGCGATGCATCAGGCGTATGATGGCTTCCTGAGCTCATAACACATATATCTATCAT
>LGRX02012943.1:0-12163 GCA_001247695.2 Cymbomonas tetramitiformis | reverse complement strand
GTACTTGAGTATAGATACATGATAGGTAGGGCCCTACTTACCCTTGTTTATGTATAAACATGGCCATACCAGACTAGTACTTGAGTATAGATACATGATAGGTAGGGCCCTACTTACCCTTGTTTATGTATAAGCATGGCCTTACCTGACTAGTACTTGAGTATAGATACATGATAGGTAGGGCCCTACTTACCCTTGTTTATGTATAAACATGGCCTTACCTGACTAGTACCTGAGTATAGATACATGATAGGTAGGGCCCTACTTACCCTTGTTTATGTATAAACATGGCCATTTCCGATCAGTACCTGAGCATAGATACATGATAGGTAGGGCCATACTTACCCTTGTTTATGTATATACACAAACTGATGCTATCTATTTACACTACACAAATGCCATGTCGTACTGCAGGCCTAAGTACTTAGCAAGCTCGTCCTCGCTAGGATTTTCATCTGGACATTCTGCTTGAAGAAATATGCTCGAGGGTCAAGAACCACCGCAGTTTGCATGCAAGGATGCTTCACAATTACTACTTGCGACGCGATCTGATCTGCGAGCATGAATGGTTCTTTGGTATCGAACACGGTGTCAGGGTTCTCGGGGTCATCGCAAAAGAAACAGCCAGTGACGCTGTCCGGGCCAACTATGGAGTTCATCCGGTTATACATGGCGATCTTCGCTTTTTGCTGGATTTGACACTGTGTGTGACACTCAAAACTGTCACATGTCACTTCCTATGGTAGGCTGGGTGACCGTCACCAGTAGACGGGAAACACCCGTTAGGTATTTATGTATGCCTCTGATTTATCTATCTCACTTTTACCGTTCTGATTCCGTAACCCTTAACTCAGGGTTTATCTCAACAGTTAGATATATATTACCGCCGAACCATATATCTACCAGGTTTGGCCCCACTTGCGTTTTATTTAGCCACTGCGAGATTGCCACGCACCATGAGTGGCTAAGCTCGGGTGCTCCACCCCACGGGTCCATGCGGGGTCCATGCGAGGTCCACGCATCGCATTCACCACGCAACACATGCCGGGTGCGCCACCCCACGGGTCCATGCGAGGTCCACACATCGCCTTCCCCGCGCAGTCTATCTCGGGTGCGCCACCCCACGGGTCCATGCGAGGTCCACGCATCGCCTTCCCCGTGCAGTCCATCTTGGGTGCGCCCCCACTGGTCCATGCGGGGTCCATGCGGGGTCCACGCATCGCCTTCACCACGCAACCCATGCTGGGTGCGCCACACCACGGGTCCATGCGAGGTCCACGCATCGCCTTCCCCGCGCAGTTTATCTCGGGTGTGCCACCCTACGGGTCCATGCGGGGCCCATGCTGGGTCCATGCGAGGTCCACGCATCGCCTTCACCACGCACCCCATCTTGGGTGCGCCACTCCCGGGTCCATGCGAGGTCCATGCGAGGTCCACGCATCGCCTCCCCCGTGCAGTCCATCTCGAGTGCTCCACCCATGGGTCCATGCGGGGTCCACGCGGGGTCCACGCGAGGTCCATATATGGTCCGTACGGTTGGGCGCCTATCGGAGGTTTGGTCCGTGCTGGTCCAACCTGGGTCCGAGCGATCATGTTTGGTCCAGGGTCGGTCCGGGGTCGGTCCAGGGTCGGCCCGGGGTCGGTCCAGGGTCGGTCCATGCACCACATGCTGCCTTAAAGCATGGCCATACGGGTCCATGCGAGGTCCCCCACGCCAGCGGCGAGGAATCCGTGGTGAGATTTCGATGGACACATGGACCCCACATGGACCGACGAAACACCGCATGGACCCATGGTGAAATGTCGCATGGACCGAGAAATCAGTGGTACCAAGTGTGGGACCCACCCCGGACCGATAGGAACTTTTGGACCAATCTAGTGGTAAAAGCCGCCCGAAGGCTTCATCGACGGGTCCATGTGATCCATTTTTCACGGGTCCATGTGGGGTCCATGTGGTCCATACGGGTCCATATGGGGTCCATGATGGGTCCCTATTGGTCCCGGGACCGCATGGACCCGGCCTTATTTGGTAGGGCACCATGAGTGGCTAAGCTCGGACGCCTGGGATGGGGTGAGGCGCTCCGCGCGTGAGAGCGCCGGCAGTCACGGGTATGGCCTAAATTTTATGGGTTGATTTACGGCACGCCGCACCGGTTGGAGAACGGTTTTCTACGGGTCTTAATTGGATTGGTTTACGTTTTCTGGTTGGATCCCACACCGTTGCGTATTGGCCGCCGCTACCACACGACTTCCCTGAATTATTTGATCTCTCACGGCTGCCGTATCGGCGACCCACGCGTTTCTTGGCCGCCCGGAACTGCCGCACATCTCGCGTTCCGTTGCCTCACTCCGCCCCTTCAGTCCTTCCCAAGATGGTTGCTTCTACTCGAGCCACCGCTAGCATGGCGAATCGCCGACGCGCGCTATCCACGATTTTTGATTCGGCAGCTGCGAGACACGCCAACACTCCAGCCACGCCGCCGGCAGCTCAGCCGGCTGCCAATTCAGCAGGTGTTGCGTTCCTGGCCTCGGTGCGGACGCTGCAACGGGAACACTTCGACATGAAGGTCTCCAAGTCCGTTCGCCAAAAGTTATTCGAGGACAAGAACGGGCGATTTTCCGGGACTGAGTGCCACGCGTCCGCGCTCTTCGCCAGGATGGTCTCTGCGCTGCAGACAACATTTGTCACGGAGGACATTGGTTTCTCACCCCTTTTCCTGCTGGACGATGCTACCCTCCCCATCCGCGTGGAGGCCAACGCCTTATTGTTCTCCACGCTCGAGCTCATGGTTGACCCCGCGTCGCCAGCAGCGGACTGGATGGGTGACGGGAGGGTGACGGGAGGAATTTCCGTGCTTTTCGGTTCGACCTACAGCGAACACGTCAAAATACGCCCATACTTGGCCCCTTCCCATTGCAGGTAGGGCAATGCTCGCCCCGGGTTCGTCCCGAGAGCAAGGCAGGTAGGGCCCTACCCGGTCATGCCGTCGCGTTCAATGTCAGTGAAGGTGGCGCGTGCCGGATGATTGTCGTATTCTTCCGTCAGAATGATTCCATCCCAAAAGAGTTCCTCAACTAAATCTATAAACCCATTCGTGGGATTGGCATCCCATTCGAGGACACGTTGCCTCTTGAAGGCATCGTCCGCACGCGGCGGCGTCGTCAACCCATCGCCCTCACCCGGAGAATTTGGCAAGCGATATGCAACGGTGGCTCTTTTCGCGGGATTGACCCTCCGTCTCTCCTCCGGAATCCCACCTTGCGCCAATCCGCTGTGCGCGGGATGTCATCGCCTATTGTGCCTGCAAACCGCTTTTGCCCACGTACGTAACCTGCTGTACCATCATAAGTATGGCGTAAACATGGCCCTACCTAAGCAGTTTCAACAGCCGAGATGGTGAAACACGGCCTTGTTAGCCTTGTTTTACTGCCAACATTGGGCAAGACGTACATAAAACGGACCATGTTTGATCTGTGTTTAAAAACACGTGGCAAACTTGGCCATTTTTGGGCAATGTTGGCAGTAAAACAAGGCAAACCACGTTGTGTTGCGCCGCGGAAGATGTTTACCTTGTACCTGAGTAGAATTGCCCGGGTATGGCCCGGTTCGAACAGCATTCACGCGAACACAAGGTAGACATCTTCCGCGGCGCACATAGCCCAAATCAATGCCCCAAATGCAAAACCCAATGGGGAAACGACCCAAACATGGTCATGTCTAGACCATACCTTGGGGTGCAGGCAAGCGTGGACAAAAATCGGTCATTTTCATGAAAAAAACAAGTTGAGCTCAAAAGAAAGGGGCTTGCTCGCAAAATACGATGGTGAAAACGGCTTGCTCAAATATTCTATGGGCCATTCATGAATGGTCCAGAAGTGGGAAACCCTTGAAAAAAATATGCACAAAAGAAAGCGCAACAGAAAAAACATGGGTCCCATGACCCGGAATCGCCACTCGCGCAGGTTCAGATCGCCGACCGTTCGCGGACAGGTTCAGACCGTTCAGATCGCGGCGTTCGAAAATCGAGAGTCTTCAGTTTATCCCAGAAGTGAGAAGATGCCAGGCGATTACACATTACTCGAGTGATGACACAAAAGACAACGTCGCGCGATCGGGTGAGAGACACGGCATCGATAGCTCGATATCTGATAGCACGTTGACATGCGACATTGCGATAGCCGATGGCAGAGGTGACCGCGTGTCACCGTACACGTAGACGTCATGTCATGTCACCATACTTGTACAGTGCAGTGCACAGTTCGAGTTGTCAGTCACGGTACTTGTAAACGTTGGAGTTCGAAATTCCTCCTCTTCTCGTTGACCATCTGTACAGTGCAGTGCCTGTCTGCACTACAAAATTCTGCTTGCGCTTTTGCTTTTGTTTCCATGCGTTGCTTCTGAATTCATTCTTGCTTTTTCATATTTTCTCCTGCGTGCAAGTACTAGTGCCGTAGTGTTTTTTACGCGCAGATGTAGTTAGATCTGCGCGTATTGAACGTTTACATGGGGTGAACGGGAGATTTTTCCCGCTAGTCCTTTGGACTAGATTTGGTTGGTTCGAATCCAACTCACCCCCTCTAAACTTTCACTCTCCTTAACTTTCTTCTTATTTTTTCCCCTTTTTTCCCTCGTTACTAACCTCTTTTTCGTTGGCGCTATTTTTCAGATTGACTCGTGAGTTGGACCGGCGAAAACGCGATTCAACCCACGAACGACTCCATCGCCTTCGACTTCTATTCTCCTTTGAACCCTTGTCTTTGAATTGTTTTCGTTTGCGTGCTTGTTTTTTTTTCCAGATTTACTAACGATTGGTTCCTTGTCCTTTGATATAGGATGGCTGAAAATTTATGAGGAGCAAGGCACGTGCTCATCAACGACGCCAACACTCGCGTTGTAGATTGTAGATAGGCTTATTGTTTGTATTTTACGAAATAGTTTTCAAGTAGGATTTGAAATAGTAATGTAGTGAATATTTAGGGAGTAGATTAGAAAATATAGTACTTACGCGATATTGGTTTGTATTAACGGTATTGCATAATGTATTCATTTGTGCGTTAGAACCCATGCTTGTTTGCATTCGTGTGTCCTATCGTATTGAGCATGTAGTTACGTAGCGAGTAAAAAATAGTTTCGAATAGCAATTGCTATTGCCTTGTCGCATTTTCACATATCACATGCATACTTTTCAAAGCACGAAAGCATCAACTAGGAAGTATAGTGCATCCCGACTTGCGGTATGCATACTAAGTTTCAATATGTTGTGCATGCAACATATTGAAACTTAGTATGCAACGCATACATAGCATATCCAATATGTGTGTGTTAAAGCATATCATTAATATGTGTTTGTTATTCGTTGAAAGACCGAATATCTAGGTAGATATGGCCATGTTTACATCGTATTCGATATGCAGTAGATATATACATGGCCATGTTTGATCAGTACTTGAGAATAAACACATGATAGGTAAGGCCATACTTACCCTTGTTTATGTATAAACATGGCCATGTTTGATCATTACTTGAGAATAAACACATGATAGGTAAGGCCCTACTTACCCTTGTTTATGTATAGACATGGCCATACTTACCTTGTACTTGGATATAGATACATGATAGGTAGGGCCCTACTTACCCTTGTTTATGTATAAACATGGCCATACTTACCTTGTACTTGAGTACAGATACATGATAGGTAGGGCCCTACTTACCTTGTTTATGTATAAACATGGCCATGCTTACCTTGTATCTACCCAATGTCTAAGTGATTCATGCATTCACGTGCGTACGTATGGTGCGTTAGACATTGGGTAGGTACAAGGTAAGTAAGGGGTAAGTAAGGCCAAAAACCACGACCAAACATGGCCCTACTTGGGTTGTGTTGCGCCGCGGAAAAACTGACTAAACATGGCCATGTCTGGTCGTGGTTTTTGGCCATCCAGACACAAGGTAGATACAAGGCAAACATGGCCCTACCTACGATTCCTAAATTTGTAGGGTCCGGTGATTCTGATGATGGCACAGCGCCTTGCTGTTGCCATGTTCGGCTAAGTAGGACGTAGGAGGGGTTGAGCGCCCACTTGGGCGGTGGTGTATCCTTCTGGCGGTATGGCCTTTTGACATGGCAGTGATGGCGGCACGCGTTGTGCTCGCCTTCGCTGCGCAGGAGATCAGTTTGTGACGGATTGTTTTTATTTTACAGCAGCATCGTCGCAGCGAGAGTTGATCCGCATCGTGCGCCACTGGCCCTGGCGAGGACGCTCCACACGTTGTGAATTTTGGCCGCTCTCATTCTTCCGCTCACGACCGGTAATTTTCAATCTGTTCTGCTGAGACTTCTACAGCGTATCTGGCCGCCGTGACGATTCTTACTCCACCACCCTGCTTAGCTCGACCTTTCCCCTGTCTCTCTATCATGGTTACCACAGCAAATAGAATGACGCGGTCACGCGTCCGTAGATTAGAAACGATTTTTGATGACGTGGGTGCGCAGCACGCTGCGACACCGCACACGCCGCAGCTGCCAGCTCCGACCACCGCAGCTGCGAAAGAGGTTCTTGAGAAATGTCAGCGGCTTGCTCGGGAAAATTTTGACAGAAAGGTTGCGAAAACCGTTGCCACTAAAATTCTTGGAGACAAGTCTGGGCGCTTCGCTGGGACCGAGACAGATGCAGTCGACATTTTTTCACAGGTCATGCATGAGCTACGCACGCAGTTTCTGCTGCAGTCACAGGCATTTGCTCCCCTGTTTGACTTGACCGACATGGCTGTTGAGGCTAGGCATGAGGCCAATGAGTTGCTGCTTTCGGCTCTGACGTTTCTGGCTCGCCCTGGCTCGCCTGCTCGTGACTGGCTTGAGGCCTCTGGGTCTGACGTTCCTGGAGATGGCAAGCGTGCTGCCCTTGAGGTGGTACGCATGCTCCAGGAACGCTCAGAGCCCTTTGACTCTTTTGAGTCGCTGCTGGCGGTTCGCATCCCCAGCAGCGGAGATCCTGACCGTGAAATCCGTGAGTTCAATGGCCTGTTGTGGGACGTTCAGCGTTCCCACAACTTGCCAGAGGACGCGGTGAAGCGGCAGTTTCTCAAGGCTCTCGGCAACTCGGCACTGTATCGTGACTTGGCTAATTCTCTGGCTCGGGCTGACCAGCGGCAGGGAGTGTCTCTTCTGACTATCCAGGCTCGTGTGCGGGAGCAGTTCCGCCACGGCCTGAAAGTCTCTGACACCCGTGTCTCTGCTCTGTCGTTCGGCGATGGCGCGTCTGACCTGGCTGCGGCGTTGTCCAGTCTGCAGAAGCAGCTGGAGCGCATGCAGCAGGACGTTCGTGACCTAAAGCGGCAGAAGCGGGAAGGGGCACCGCCTGCGGGCAAGCACCTTACCCGCTCTGCTGCTAAGCATCATCGTGCTGGTGTTAAGCCACTTGGCACCGCTCCTCCTGTCTCATTTGACAAGAAGAGCGGTGCCTTCGTGCCTCACTGCAGAAATGCGGAGTGTGCGCAAAGTGGTTTGAAGCACTGGCATGCTGAATGCCCCAACGGCGGTCCTCAGTCTGCCCACTACTGTGGTGCAGTTGAGAACTATGAGACTGACTGCTTGGCTGTTCGTTTCCAGCGTTTCTATGACGCTGGGGATGAGCATGCCTTCGAGTCGCTCTGCATGATGGAGGGTCGCCCAGAGGTGTGCGAGCTGTCAGCATGTTCTTTTGTGACGGCTGAGCCCACATCTCTGCGGCACTTTCAGGATGCGGCGGCTTCCGCTCAGGATGCGGCGGCTGACGATGACGGCATGGCTCAGTTTGGTCTGGCGCGGCCACATTCCACTCGGATGCACGGGGCTCGGTTCCGCCACCGCCTGCGGTTCGGCATCCCTCTGCACTCGTGGCTGGTGGTGTGCCTGCGGCTCATGACCCGCCAGTGGGTGTCCCTGGCTCTCTCGGCTTGCCTGGCTCTGTCCCGTCACTCCAGCTTGGCGACTCTGCACCGGCTCCGCTGTTTGCTGGCATGAGGATTGAGGCTTCTGACATTGGCTCTGAAGTCTCTGACAGTGACCAAGGCTCTGACAATGACCAAGGCTCTGACGATGGCTCTGACGGCGGGCAGCAAGTGGCTTTTGGCTCCTTCGGCACTCTTGAGCATGGCTCTGACAGGGGAGCATCGCCAGCAGCAGCTCCGGTGTACCGTCCGCGGGCTCCACCGAGCTTTCTCCGATGTGCGTTGATGTCTTCGGTGCTTTGCTGTTCTCTGCTGGCCAGCGCTACGGCATCTCTGGTTGCCGTGGGCGGTGGTGACAGGGGCCTGGTTGAGCCCGGAGTCACCGTCCGTCGGTCTACTGGAGATCTCTTTGCTTCGGATCCACCACTTGGTGCTGCAGGCATCCGTGATTGGCCGCCAGATGATGGGGTGCTTCTGTGTTCCTCTTCAATGCTCGAACCGCCGTGGGATTCTGCTTGTTTGCAGTTTTCTGTTGCCTTGCTTTCAGCTACGGATCCACCTTACCCACTTGGGTCTGGTGGTGCTCAATCTGTGACAGACAACTTACAATTCACTTCAGGATTCTTATTTACTTTGCATCCGACCGCTGAACTCAGCCTCGCTGACCAGCCTCAAAGTGGCTGAGTTTCTTAGCATTTATCCTGGCAGCTTGATTAGCTTTAGCCCAGTAGTGGGATGACCGGGTCAAGACCCCGGCACCCAGCTAGAAGTGATCGGTTTCCACCGAAGTGAATGTTAGGTGTTTGTTTATTATCTCGTGGCTGTATATCCTGTACCTGCTTTGCTAGGTAGTCACACCCACGGGTGGTGTGCTGGACTTCGGGTTTAGGCTTAGTTATTATGGGCTCTGACTAGCCCCTAGCCTGACCCTGCTTCCGTATCGTGTCCGTGACATCCTAGCACTGTACTGTACAGTAGTACAGTACAGTAGTACAGTCTTGCTTCACTGTCTGGGTTTCCGAGAGCATAAAGCCTCGGTCAGACACTGTTTATGTGTTTATCAGTTTGATGCTCAGCGAGCTTAGCCGGACAGCGGATCTGTCTTCCTCGCACTGATCGACGAAAACCGGTACACGTTTCCACAGTTATTATATATAGTGCACCCAACCCTTCCTCCCCTCCTGAAGACATCAAAGGAGGTTCACAGGCGGTCATGGGGAGCCCGATGTTATTTCCGGAGTTATTTCACCGGGGGCTTGTTTTAATGCAAACGGAGTGGCCCTGCTTAACGGAATTGGACTTATAATCCTCAACCGGTCTGCTCAACTCCTCAATTTTTTTGGTCCAGTACGCACGCTTTGACGAACATCTGTCGATTCAGAGTGGATTCGTCACGTACTAATGTGAAATTTGTTATTAGTTATGTGTGTCAGGCATAACTTGCGAGAACAGGAGTTCCGCTCGGTGAAAACGAACAGGCTAAGCTCCATAAACAGTCCGGCCGAGTGCTTTTAACATGCATCTCGGAAACCCGGATAATACGAAATAATGACTGACAGTACGGTACTACTGTACTGTCATCCTAGCTACTAGCGGAGTCACGGTTCCGATCAGAGACAGGTCAGGCTAGGGGCTATCAGAGCCCATAATAATAACCCTGAACCTAAAGTCCAGCATAACTTAGGATCACAACTCCGTCCACCTCAGTCGATGTCTCCGTTTTTCGGATGACTGGCCACAAGATCCGAATGACAAACCACGGTATGGCAAAGGTAGCATTAGCAGTTTTTCACAGATATTGGTACCCGCATATGCGTATCTGTGCAAGGGTATGATTTGTACAAGGCTCACTACACCTTAGCAAGGAAGGATCAATTCCCGCTCCTGTCATATCAATTTGATGCAGGGTAAAAATGTTAGGGATGTAACCCTGCAGTTCTCGGGATGCAGCCCTGCAGTTTTTGGGATGCAGCCCTGCAGTTATTGGGATGCGGCCCTGATTATTATTCGGTCGGTAATTATTGGCAAAAGTCATCGGCTATCAGCCTTGACTCAGAAGCCACAATGTTATAGAAGCTACGACCAATCGTGACCATACGTGCGGCAGTTATGTGCCCGTGGGCAGTACAACAGATGCTCGGAGTAATGTTTTTGATTGAACGTGCAAAGGTACACAATTCGGATTTTATAATATACTGGATCAGGGCCAGATTGAGGTACAAACGATAGTTCGGTTCCGAGTTCTGAAGGCCAAACACTTCTCAAGTGCTCTACTTATTCACTCGTCACTCAGGTTGCAGGGTCAACCACCCGGCAGCCGATGTCACACTACGGCTCAACGTTCAATTCCCGATCCGATCTCATTTCTAATTCCGATTCGTCATTCTCGATTCAGATTTTACGTCGACGGACTGACACGATGATTGTCATACAGGACTGTCATACTACTGTACTGTCATAGTGTCATAGTGCCATAGTGCCATACTGTCATACCCCCAACATCTGATATTCGATTTCATTGTCTTTCCGATCCCGATGCGAATCTGGCCATTCCTCGAGGGTCTGACTAGGTGCCACGATGACCACCCCACAGTACTGTCATACTACTATAGTGTCATAGTGTCATAGTGTCATACTGTCATACCCCGGACATCTGGTACTCATTCTCATCGTGATTTCAAGCCCAATTTCACTGTCATCGTGTCAATCCCAGATTACTCCCGATGACACACATACAGACGCATAGACATATCGGGTCACGCTGTGCCTCCGGGCACAACTCTCCCCCCCTTAGGAGTGGTCTACCTCCTGGGATCACTCCGCTAAGGTACCCATCTAAGTTCCAGTTCTTAGGTTTTCTGGTTCCTTCTTGTCTCCAGTTCTTAGGTTCTCAGGTTCCTCTTCGAGCACAATTCGCCTGCCGCTACCAGGGCACCACTTTCACAGAGAAGGGTGCCGCTTGGAATCTAAAGCGGGTCTTCAGTCTTGCGGAGGCGTAGATGTCGGAAAAGATGTCGCAGCAGTGGCGCTGGCACAGGATATACACTCGCGGACTGGCCTGCCCCAGTCTGCTGCGGATGAGGTCCCAGCTGAGCAGTTTCTGGGTGAGCACCGGTTGCCCATCTACACGCACATGGTGTTGAAGCAGTGCAGCGTAACAAGGGCGTGGGTGGTGCTGAGTTCGTCCATATGCAAGTGGGCTTCATGTACTGAGTACCGTACATGCAGTAAGTACACACCAGCGGGGGAGGAAGCTGGCGCATCATGGGGCGGAGCCGCAACGCGTTGGGGAAACGACCTCTGGGGTTTTCCATGAACCAGTGTTTCGGCTCCAGGTAGTCGATGATTTGCAATGTTCGTCGCACGATTTTGTCAGCTTGAGGAAGATCAGGGGGTCCTCCAGTGGTGCGCGCTTGACTGTACTGTCTACAAGGGGGGCTTGCCCAAACGACATCGAAGAATCCAGGCGGGTATTGCTTGTAGTCCCACTGTAAGATGTCCTGCACATGAGTGGGATGCCAGATGTGCTCGGAGTCGAGGGTCACCACTGAAGCGGTGGGGAAGCAATTTGGGAACTCTCTCTCCACCGAACCAGTGCCGCTGAAAAATACAAGGATTCTGGGCGTGCGGGTTGCTTCTGTCTGAATCGCCAGTAGCTCTGTCACCAGTGCCAACGACCCATCTTCCGTGCGTTCTTGACGCTCCCATGGCAGAGGGGTATCATGTTCCATCTGTTCGAGCTGGTCCAGTTCATCGCAGGGGTTGGTGATGAGGTGGGCCAGTGTCATCCCAGCTTGAGCAGAGTGACGGCCACGTTGCTCACGTCGCCGGGTGGCTTCGTCGCGAACTTGTGCTTCCATGCGCAGCCTCGCTTGCTCGAATTCACGAAGTTGTTGAAGTGGGCCTCCGCGTTCGAGTTTGTCACGGGTCCTCCATTGGTCGTGGGCTTTGGAGTAGCCTGTCCAGCGAACTTTCCATTCTTCCACCTCTTTTCCTCGTACAGACCGCACCCGACGTGCGAGGATGCGCTCAACGTGTGCTTCTTTCTGACCGTCCACTACCACCTCTTCAGGCACTGCTAGGTGATCGCGCGCGGCGAAAGCGTCTTGACCGCTGGTGTACGGCTTGATGAGGCGGTGTTGAGCGAACACGTCATGTATCCGCCAGTGAGGAGGGAGGCGTAGGCGGTAGGCTACTGGAGCGCCCCTGTCGGCCTCTGGCCTGGAGAGCCCC